>JAULBS010123040.1:0-14007 GCA_032355785.1 Symmetromphalus regularis | reverse complement strand
CTAGAGGCGGTGTTAAATATAAACAAATTTAACTTTGTTCGCGTAACAGATGAAATATATATATATATATATATATATATATATATATACAGTGGCGGATCTACATATACAGTGGCGGATCCTCTTATACAGTGGCGGATCTACATATACAGTGGCGAATCTACATATACAGTGGCGAATCTACATATATAGTGGCGGATCAACATATACAGTGGCGGATCTACATATACAGTGGCGAATCTACATACAGTGGCGAATCTACACTTAAACTTTGCGATTTGTTTAAAATTTCTATTATAATTTTTTTATTTTCCTTATTATTATTATTATTATAATGTTAAAGAATCCGAGGATTCTCTAGGGGATTTTCTGGAAGATTGTTCATCGCTTTTCTGAAACTACTGGTTTAGATAAAAAAAATGTATCTCTATCTTATACGATGTCTTTTATATAGTTTGTCTTCCGTTATTGTTGTATATTAAAATATAAACTCAGAGGTCAAGACGTAGACTATATATTGCTGTATTTAACTATTTTCCCAATGATAATTAACAACAGTTACAGCAGTGAGACAGAACAGCTTGGTGTGCGAACTGTATCATCTAGTGTCCTCTTCTGCAAAGGCATAAAAGTAAAGTTTGTTTTATCTAACGACGCCTCTAGAGCACATAGATTCTTATCATCAGCAATTGGACGTCAATCACATGATCATTCTGCATACTTAGAGGAAACCCGCTGGCGCCACATAGGCTACTTTTTCCGATAAGCAGCAAGGGATATTTTATATGCACCGTCCCAAAGACGTGACAGCACATAAAATTGCCTTTTATTAACCACTGGTTGGAACGGAAAATAGCCCGAACTACAATTGGGTCCACTGAGAAGGATCGATCTGACGATCGCCCGCTTCATAAGCGGACGCAAAAGTATAAAATAATAGTACATATTTATAAAGATTGATGTTTGTTGACAGACTCAATCCATGAAATTGCCCACGGCTATCGGTAATGCCGTTGAGATTGCCGCTGAGGTTTTTTTGTTCTCTTTGTCACTTTTTGCCGCGGACTTTTTTTTTTCAAGGTTTATTATTTTTTTTTTAGCAAACTCAAGAGTTAGAAACTTCAGCTGTTTGTGTTCGTACTAGGAATACCTGACATAATCTTAGTGCATGAACTAAAGACAGATAAAAAAAATGTGTTGGTGGATGACACTGCTAGGTTTCTCTAAATATCTAGTTATTTATTGCAAACGATATAAATATATAATCACCAGTTCTGCGGGATTGGTCTCAGACTAATCAGCGAGATGTCCTACTTTCGAGCCGTCTTTTGCTAGGTTTTCCTATGTATTCATACACCTAGCTGTAGATCATTCGTGCAATGTAGATGTTGACGTCTGGCACCTAATCAAACTTTTCATGGCTTCCAATAAATCTTCGCTGGTAAACAATAGATCATATTTATAACAGGGCACTTATGTGTGTCACACTAAAATAATGCCTTATAGAAGTATTTAATCGTAATAGAAAATACTTCGTCGAGAAAAATAAAGTCTTCACATAAGCTACTCTTTTCGAATGATGATATAACACTGAAATAAGAGGTACTTTTGGCTTTTATTTATTTGCTTATTTTATTTATTTTGGGGAGCACAGATCTGCCATACAAAGGTAAACTGCAGTATCTATGCAAGTAGTGAAGCTGAGAAAAAGTATTCTATGTTTCGAGACCTGCCCTTCTAAAACATGTTATTGGAGTTCAGTGGTGATCGTTTCCTATGAATAGTTAGGCTATTAGAAGCATATCAGTTACATACGAGATAGAGCAGATAGTGTACACTTCAAAAATAGTAAAAACTCAATTTCGGCCAACATGTCAGATACTGCGGAGAGATGATTAAACTGTATATGTTGCCCAGGAAATTGAGAATGCATTCCAGAGAAAACAAAAATTACTAGCCACTTCCTTCGACTTCAGTAAAGCCTTTGACAAGGAAGGAAGGACATATGTTGAAAATGACTAAACATGGAATTCAGAGAGCAGATACAAATATTCGGAAACAAGTTTACATAGGAATAATTATGGAATAAGTGCCTTTTTCTTTAGCATAAAAGTCTTATGCTCAGAAGCTAAAAATACTGCTCTAAGAATGATCACAGGAGTCATGAAAAACACACCTTATAACAATGGATGCATTGACTGGCCTTAGTAGCCTAAAAGGAACGCCGCGGAGGAAAAATGCTAATTCTGCTTCAAAAGATTCAAGTGACTCAAAGAACAAGGTATTTGAGCTCATGAGAACTGGATAAAGAGGTCCAGCTTCATCCATCTTCAAACAACTTGCTGCACAGAACACAGATACTATATAGAACACAGATACTATACAGAAAATATCTCTCTCTCTCTCTCTCTCTCTCTCTCTCTCACCCGAATGGTTTTAGAAATAAAAAGGAAAAAGTTATGGGCGTCTACATCAAAGTTTATTGTCAAGTAATCGTGTGAAATTCTGATACATGTACTGAATTTGAAAACGTTTTGTTATACAGCAAAATACAAAGTAAGAAAAAAACATGACACAGTTTATAGTATATTTCATATCGAGTATCAATGAAAAGTAAATAATCTTAGCAAACCCAACTGTCAATCAATGTACGACCTGGGTGTTAATGAAGTACTGAAGACCAAACATCTAGCCTAAGTCTAGTCAAACATTACATAATATCTTAGCATACAAATTCTTCGTTAGATTCCTAAAATATGTAACATAACAGATGTCTGCGGAATATCGCCCCATTTTGACAATGTTTATTTGGTGCTACACAGGGCCAAAACTGCAAGTTGATTGAGATCATGACAAAAACACAGGAAAACGTTGACTTATCTTCATATGTTGTGGTGCAGCTGCACACTTCCGGGAGGGATTAACACAACAGAAAAACTGACAACATGGCTGCGCTCTGGACGAAATTGCTAACTAGACTAGTTTTTACGCTTCATATTAAATCCAATGTGAACGTTTGGTATCAGTGAAATTGCTACATAGCGACCGCGTATGCTAGCCTCTACTTAAAGTGAGGTTGATCCAGCGGAAAATCACGTGACAGGCTAATAGTTTCAGAAGACACTTTTTTGCGCAGACGTGAAAGTAATCAGAAGCACATTTTGCCATCATAACCATTAACTGTAAACGGCTCAAGTTTGCTAATAAACTCGACTAGACTATTCTTGGGATCCATCAGTAAAATTAGTGAAAATGAAATACTAGTTTTTATGTATAGTATAGGAGACCCGTAGGAAACAGGGGCCTGGGGTACAGCCCCTCCCCCCCCCCCACTACACACACTTGTGAGCCTTTTTTTACTCATTAATGTTTGCCCTTGTAACCAAAATCTGATAAAGAGGTTGTACCCGATCCGTCAGTGCCACCACCCCCACCCCGACTCCCAATGTCATTCCTACGGGCCTGTATAGTAATAAAATTGATAACCATCGTCACATTCAAGATCGTATCTTTATACAAGAGAGATCAGGGATATTTCATTATTTCAAAAATCACTCAAAGACGAACAACAGATGCATTACGGATAAAGTATAATTTGAAATGTGAAAGAAATAAGAATTCAAAACCGCAATTTATTTATAGATCATCCAGTTTGATACGTGTTAATAAATGTTGTTTGTTGTGGAGTAAAAAAAATATACGTTAATATTCGATAATAAATGTCGAAACACGTCGTTTTAGTAATCCACCAACGTAGATTTGTTCAGAAACGGAATTTAAAAACCAATAATAAATTCCGTTTTGGTCCGTTTTTATTTAAATGTTTCCACCGAATACTTTGGAAACAACAGGAAAAAAAGTGTTTTGATTGTGATAAATAAATTATGTACGCGATACATCACCAGAAGTAACATTGACACATTTCAGTCCTGGATGACATGAAACTATCCAGATATTGGACTGCTGTCCGGTCTAAACAAGAATATAAAATAAAAACCGATTTAAAAAAACAGACCGCCTAATACGGGACATAAGCTTCACAAAAAAACAACATCAGACAAATCGATATATGGAAAGCTCTGCTAATGAATGCCAAAGCTGAGCTAAAAATTCATGGTCGAGTGGGGAGGTCCTAACCAAGAAATTTTTTCTCTCTTGAATATACTATCCCAGATTATGATATATAGATACATCTTGGACAAAGACAGTAGCGGACCCTTTTCTCTCATAACTTTTAGACACCCCTCCCTTTCAGAAATCCACATTTGGACCCCCCCTTTCAGAAATCCTGCATCCGCGCCTAAAAGATGAACAAATTCATTATCACTTTTATTATTATTATATTTGCGGAATTTGAATACCTATTTCAATTCTTCTGTTTATAATAAGTCATGTAACACATTAAAACTTAAGCCACCACACCTCATACTACCAGAATAAATGTTTCCCGACTTTAACCAAAAATAAATAGGTTTATTCCTCAATGATTTGCCTGTCATTTTCGGTGTAACAACAATATTTGTGAATTTAATTATTCTTGCACGAGCGACGTGTGAACGAAACAGTCTTTCGCGCACTTTCGACAGGCATGTTATTATCCATCAGGAAAATTAAAACAATGTAATTTGAAATGCAGTGGTACAATACATTAGAACGAGCGTGGATAACGAAGACGGAAAAATACGATTCTAGTTTAATACTACTTGCAGCTCCTTGTTCAGAATATTTTTTCTCCTTTCATTAATTTCTGGGTTTCCTGGTGGCTGTAATATACCCAGCACAACTATTCAACGGTCACTATTTAACACTGTATTGGCAAGTAACGGAATACGTACGAAATTCAACGGAGGGGTCAAAGACGACAAATGTTGCCAAAAAATTGATGTGCTTGATTTGCTTTCCACATATCAGGTGGTTATGTTAGTGTATAACATTTTTGGGATGTTTTTATGCATCTAGATTTTGCTGATCAGTTTAAGAGTTTCATTAGGCAGATTCAACACATCTTTGAAAATGTATTTGTTGTCACTGTCACTTTTAAACAAGCCGCTTACTAAACTACATATGATAGAATGGGTGACCATTTAATAGTTGTGTTGCTTATACATCAAATTACACTTTACATTAAGCAGCATAATCTAATGGCCGCCTGAACTGGGGCGGCAGGAGCGGCGACCAGCGCCCCAACAATTTGCCCAGAAGCCATTAAAATCGTTTTTCCAATATCAACATTTCAAAAAATGTTCGCTGGAGCATGCCCTCCGGACCTTCTAGCCCCCAAAATCGCTTGTCCACCGCCCCAATGTCACAATCGTTCCGGCGGCACTGGATCTGCGGTCAATGTATTTGCTTCCTGTGTTTTTGCGTCAGACCAATGATCGTTAGATATCTTGTGTAAAAGGGGATATCATCAGGCCCGTAGGAGCTGGAGGGAGGGCTAGGAGACTCGGGGAAGGGGATATCATCAGGCCCGTAGGAGCTGGAGGGAGGGCTAGGAGACTCGGATCCTCCCCCCTTTTTTCGGCAGATTTAATTTTTCGTACAAATTTGCGGTTTCGAACAACACATTTTATACACACATAAAAGTTAGCCCCCTATCCCCAATTTGAAAAACCACCCCCTCACCTTGAAAATCCGCCCGACGGGCCTGACCATGCAAATTATCAAACGAGACTAAGCAGTCACATTCAGGCTATGTTCAGTAACAACATTTCGTATGTTTGCCAAATTTCGAGCTGTTTCCAATCTATTACATTCTTCATTAAGCCCAAAATTCCGGCTAGCTAGAACTAGCAAAACAAACAAATGTTACTGAACAGAACCCAGTTGTAGACATAGTAACATTAGTTACAAAACGTCAAACGAAGCTGAGCTACCACCACGACACAGAATTTTGCACAAATGTGTGCTTCTAAGGCCATGATAAACTAATTTTGTGTTTCGGGTCCCATAAAGTTTTAAAATTAACAAGTGAGTCAGGAAAACACATCACGGGGTTCCTTTTTAACACAAGCTTAAATATAACGAAATTTTACACGAGAGGAAAACTTGGTTGAAATATAAAGAGTAAATAATTTTGATGCGATTATTGTAAGTTCTTGTTTAAAAAAAAATCGAGAAAAATATAATTTGCGCATAAGATTTGACACAAGCGTCACAGAAAATCAATGCCGACGGACAACCCGAAACACAAAACTAATTTATGAGGGCCTAATCTAATATCTATACTGAATATCTTAATACCATTAAATACATAATTACAGTAGCATTATTCAAAAAGGAAAACCAAAATAGCTGAATTTTAAATAACACCTATTTTATTATTTTAATGTCTTTAAACAAAAATAATGTTTTCCAAAAGGAAGAATACAGAAAGTTGTTTTTTTCAATTATTATTATTTTTTAATAAATACCTACCTTCAGTCACCGCTGTCTTACTTTTGTTTTGCCTCTAACCTTCTGGATGCACTGATCTAATCTTATTATTATATGAGTTGCATACTATGTGACTATTTTAACATGAAAGTTATTGTCTGAGCCCCTAGATTATAAATAAAGTGTTTAACTTTGAATACACATAGAGCATATTTGATCTAGTCTACAGTTCAATAATGAAGTTTTCCGCTTCAGAATTTACCGTAAATACTTGAATAGACGCCGAATGAAATATTTTAATGGGACATGGCATTTGTATTGAATTAAATTTAAAAGTGTGTACTTTCAACCTGAATAAGTACTCAGTTTATGACGTATCCCAATTTAAATAGTATACCTTTGTGTTAAATAATTAATATTCAATATGTTATTACTGTTTGATCAGGTCTTATTTGCGTTACATTCTGGTACAATTACGATTATAAAATATGATGAACTGACCAAGAACAAAAATCGCTTCTTGGAAGTGGCGGGGGGTGGGGTCGGAGCATCCCTCCTGTCTATAAAGTGTGGTAGACGGAGCACTCCCCTTCCCTCGTCTTGAAAGTGGGATAATGTGTCCCCCATTCCTCCAGTATTGATGCCATTATATTTGCACAAAGACCACACGGTTAAGTGATACAATAAAGAGAAATACTGGTAAAGATTATTAGTTAGGCATTTTGATTTAAATTTTTCTAAGCAAAAATTGCGAGGATAATTATATAGGCATCCCCTCCCTATCCAAAAAGTGAGGGATGTGTCCGTCTCCCCCAGGATTTACGCCCATGGAACTGATATTTAACGTCAAAAAACACACATAGACTTTTAGGTGTCATTCGAAATACAGAGGTCACACAGGTTTCACTACAAGCAGGGGTCAAGCATTACGGCAGGAATCGAAATTAACGCTCGACTCCCTGCCCGAGGCGAATTAAAAATTGCTGGGAGCGAATAAATCCTTACTGACGCTGGTCCCCCGGGCCAGTAGATATTTTTTTTTTCCAATCATGTATTACGAATTTATATTATTTTTAGATAGTAGCTCTCAGACAGATAATTTGCCGATCATTACCGCTAAACACATTTATTTGACCAAAATGCATTCGCTAGCAGACGTTTACACTGTCTTTTTCACTTTCAGCTGGTTAATTATAGTCTTGATACGCACTGACAGTTAGGGGTTGTTCACAATTATCGACATTTGTTTGGTATTCGTACAGAGAATACAAATGTTTAGATCAACAATATCAACATTTTAATGGTTAATTAAATGGGGGACTAGCGATTTTTCGTTGGAACGAGTAACTTTTTAAGGTTGCTAGTCCCCAGAAAGAGTGAAAATAATGTGTTAATTTCAACCCCTGATTACCTGCTTTCCGTATGTCGTTATAAACTAAACTAAAGCCTTGGCACTCAGACAGTTCACTTGTGTATGGAATTCCAAAGCATTGTTTTAAATACTGGACATTGCTTGCGTTCAGGAACAAATAACTAATGGATATTCGCTAGACTAGTTTTACCACTTAATGTTAAAACCAATGAGAACGTTTAGATCCAGTGGAATATCTATATAGCGCCCGCGAATGCTAGCCAATCCTGAGCGCAAGGCGGTTCGCAAATAGTCTATGTAGGATTAAAGATACTCTGCTTCTATTGAAATATTTACGGTATTTTTCGTCTACCATACTGTCTTTTCAGTGCAAACCAAAGTAAACTAAGATATTTTTTGTTACATTGAAATAGTATCCATATTTTTTGGACATTTTCAATTACGAATACCAAAGTTATAAATAAAAACGATTAAATGTTCTTAAGGCACAGTCTAAATGTGGCGTCTTTTCAGTGATGTTGTGAAGTCGATACTTCTTCGTCTGGTGCTAATGTTGATAACGGCAGTATTCAGCAGTACTGGGCCAACTCGCCTGGAGAACATTGGTTGTAGCAGCATTCACATGTTATACCCTGCCTGCCAAAAGCCACTTCCCTCTTCGTTAAATAGGACATGGCGCCAGATTTTGTCAAGGTCAAGTCGTTGATCGTAGAGGGGTTGGATTCTTCTGAAATACAGAATCAAAATTGGTATTATTGAGAAAAAATAACATGCTTAGGCATTAAAAAATAGGCATTAAAGAATTGACGACATATGTTTCATATATGTTAAACGTGTTGAACGTACGTTATGTTAAACATATGTTTGAAAACATGTTTCACATACGTTTCTTGAACATACGTTTAACAGAACGCATGTTTAACGTACGTTTAACATATATGAGTATTTATGGTGTTTCTTTACCTAGTAATCAACAAGGTGTTCTTAGCAAATGTTCTTAGCAATGATAAAACACTTGTCTAAAGTAATTAGAAAAGTTGCCTTTGTAGAATTTTAAGTGTACTTGATTCAGAAATGTATAATGGATATTTAAAAAATCATACGTCCGCCTATTTACATAAAAAAATTACGTTCATGAACATACGTTAAACATATGGCTATTTTTGCTGTGTAAACCGTGGTAAACTGTCTAAACAAAACTAAATCCTACCCATCATACCTATTTTCAATGCTGCCTGACACATTAACATGCTTTTGGGGCCTTTTATTACGTTACGCATATTACTTTAAATTCCGATTTGTCAGCAGGCCCGTACGCAGGAGGTCCATAAATGCAAATTTGAATTGACGCTAACTTACTAGAATAACGTTAAAAGTTTTTCGGGCCTTCACAAACGCACACCCCTAAAGAAAATCCTGCGTACGGGCCTGGTCAGTATTGTGTAATGGGTGTTTTTCCATTTTAGACCTTTTGTGCCCCGGGGCACTTCAGGTTCGGAGCATAGAAATTACTTTACATCACAAATAAAAAAAAAGAACTAAAATGAATGAAAATAATTATTTTTATCATTATTACATTTTTTAATATAGGAAATACTTAAGTCTGGGGGGGTGTACCTCTGAAAGGGGTGCTGGGTGTAATTGCTCCCTTTTCCGCCTTATAAATCCAGCCCAGATCATATTACAAAGTTTTGTGCACCGGCCTCCGTGGCGCACTGGTTAAGCTATCGGACTCGAGGCTGGTAGGTACTGAGATCAAATTTCAGTCGAGGCATGGGTTTTTTAATCTCAGTATCTTTAAACTTATTCAGTTGCTTACAATACAAAATGATAAGCAGATGTGCAATTTAGGTAAACAAAATTATATCATGCTATAAAATTGTGAAACGGGTGTATTTAATTTTATTTTGTGTGCATTCTCCATAGTCACTGTAATATAATTATTGTTTTGTGTGTTTATTACCACTGTTCACTTGTTCACTTAATTATATAATATGGTTTACTGTACTAATGAGCTCTGTAGCTCAAAGTCAATAAAGAACTGAATAATTATAAAATTAGTTCTATTTATTCGTTTTAGTTCTTTTTCTTTTTTATGATAATTTTTTTTTTTATTATTATTTTTTTTTTAATGAAATTTAAGTTCTGTGTTGAGGAGTCGCTGAACCTGAAGTGCCCCTAGGCTCACAAGGTCTAAATCGGGCCCTGTATGTAATATAAATCCACGCTATTCATTTCTTTCCCTGAGCCGCTTGTCTCCCTGTCAGTATTTCTTACCAGTCTGTTCTGTTCATACTGATAGTAGGAAACGAATTATTGAGAAAATACAATATGTCCGAATGTCAAAAAAATTTGTTTAACTTTGAGAAGGATGACAGGAAAGTTCAAAATACTCTTTTAACAAACATCATTGACGTTTAAATTTAAAAAACTTAAATCTAATGAGCATTAGTGGGCGAGCGGTAGGAGATTGGTCTGTTAAACTAAAAGTCGTTTAAAACTTGCCTGGGGCTAGCTCACCGCTACGTGTCAAAATTAACAAATATTTGACATTTACAGAGATGCTGGTGAGGTCCAACAAAAAACGAAATTTTTGCGATAGAGCGAAGCGACCGAGTCGGGGGAAGGTTTTTGCGAGGTACTTTTTATGAAATAGAGAGGAAAATAGTGCATTTGTTTTTGACGCTCTTGTTTTTTTTTATATCGTCCACTTCTCTGTCGGCTAATTCCATTGAAACAAATTGTCTCTAACGCGAATGTTATGAGCTACGGTCACGCTGCGGAAGACATGTTGGATTTCACACGTGACTGCTCTTGACAAATAAGAGCCCAGAGATCCTACGTGCTTCACAATTTTCCGTAGAACGTCGGATATAACCGAAGTGATCTGCGCGAAATTGAAGCTAAGCATAATCAGTAATTTTATGAATTATCCCTTGGAATCTGTCTTGAGCAGAAGTACTATTTGATCACAACAGTTTGTGCCGTTTTTATTTTCAATTCACCCCTCAAATACATAGTCCAGCTGCTTTTCTCTTGTAGGTCATCAACCTTCTTCCTACATATTAGAGGGAGTGGGATGTAGCTCAAGTGGTAGAGTGTCTGCCTGTGGACCGGTCGGTCGTCGGATCGATCCTTCTCAGTGGACCCATCTGCAGTGTGTATTATTTTCCGTTCCAACCAGTGGTCCATAATTGGTTCATCAAAGGCCGTGGTATATGTTGTCCTGTCTGTGGAACGGTGCATATAAAAGACCCTTGCTGCTTATCGGAAAGCGAAGCCTATGTGGCGACAGGGGGTTTCTTCTAAAACATTATTATGTAAGAATGACAATTTGATTGACGTCCAATAGCTGATGATGAAATAAAAATCAATGTGCTCTAGAAGCGTCGTTAAATAAAAGAAACTTTACTTTTACTATATTAGCGTCATCGGAAGAGAAACATCAGCGTTTTTTTCAGTTGAAAAATAAGTGCAAAAGGACAAACAACTACCTTTCAAACCTTTTGCAACATGTACATGATACACAAAAGTATTTCACTTCATAATTTTTTGGATTATATATGGTTGTTACGGTAAAAATAAATAATATTAAGTATATCTTCTTGAAATTTGGTATAAACATTTGGTCTTTCAATTTATTTCCAAAACCGTTTTCCTTTTGTTCTACAATCCCTATAAAAAAGTTACTGTTAAAAACGATGGTGCCAATCTGACCATTTCTCATATTATTACAGACAAAGATCATCTTCATTATATATACTTGGTTAAATATTGATAGACAGTTATCAGATTATCTTTTAGGGGTATAACTTAATTTTAACCTTTAGATCAGAGGGATAAAAAAAATTATTCGTTACACGAACCCGCCGACCTTTCATTTTGCTAAATTAAAACAAAATTAAAAGTGAAAATTCACACTTATTTTATTTCCGCCGACTTTCCTTAAGGCTAGAAAAGAAAAAAGACTGCACCATTGTTTAAACAAAAACATTAAATGTACACTTTGATGCTGAATAATTTCTTTTCATAAGTGGTGATTGAATATAGAAGTATGCAGTCATATGACCAGTTAAATGAGTAAAACTGGTAAAATTTATTTTATACCAAAGTTTATTTTCCCCTCCCAAGACATTTTGTAGATTTTTGTCCCTCCCTTTTTTATTATTTTTTTTTTTTTTGGGGGGGGGGGGGCTAATACAATTTTTAAAAAAGCTCTAGCTCTATTTGCATGTCTTAACGAATTATATCGTTTGCAGTTTTTTCAAAAACATGAATAATGAATACACTAATCCTTGCATCCATTCCCACTCCCTAGACACACGCAAAACGTATGTTATTAATTATTATTATTATGTCCATTTTCTTTGCATCATCTAAACCACAGATAAATAGTGTGCATGGTTTGATTGTAGTTCTTTACACACAAAAACTGGTCATTTTGACAATATTAAGAACGTACTCAAACCAAAGAAAAATAAGCGTGTTATAAACTCTGCAAAAATTGCGCCATACGTTTCACGTATTATCATATTCAAATATGTCATCGTACTGAACATCGTACGCGAGTGATTTTATTTATCAGAGCATTTTTAAAGCATAATATCGATTTGATACCTAAAATTCAGACCACTAAATTGGTGCTAATAATGAAACATTTTAAACCGTGAGATAGTGGAGATTGATCCCGGGGTCCCTCTCAACAAGAGACACTATATTTGAGCTATGGGTATCGCCCCAGAAAGGCAAAAACGAAAAAAAATTAAAAACTGCCAATGTTAATAATGACATTTGTGGTTGAAGAGTTGCGAGGTTTGTCGTTGATAACCTTTGTGACATTTGTCGTCGGTCTTGTGACATTAATTTGTCAATGATTCGGACATTTGTCACAGTGAAATTGCGACATTAGTCTTCAAAAAGACATTTGTCAATTTTGTGACATTTGTGGGCACTACATCGTTTTAAATGTATGTTAAACATATGATAAAAGTATGTTTTTCATATAAATGGTAAACACACGTTAATGACATACACATTAACATGGAAAAGGTTTCTGTAAATATAAGTTTCACTGTTGCTATGGACACCGTCTTGGTTGCTAAGGAAGGTATATTTAATTAGTTTTTTTGTAAATATCCATTATACATTTCTTAATTTTTTCTAAAATACTACAAAGGTCACTTTTCTAATTACTTTAGACAACTGTTTTATCATTGCTAAGAACATTTCCTAAAACATTTTGTTGATTACTAGGGAAAGAAACACCATAAATAATCATATGTTAAACATGCGTTCTGTTAAATGTATGTTCAAAGAAACATATGTTTGCAAATATATGTTTAACAGAACGTACATTAACATAATGTGAAACATACGTTCGCCAATTCATATGTGAAACACATGTGGCTATTTTTGCTGTGTATATATACTACTCAAAAGAATTTAAAGGTCAAAGGAATTTATTTTTGTATAATTTTTGCAAGTACATATACATGTATGTCTTTTTATGCCAGATTTGGTTAGAATATCCCTGTTGATTTGTCATTTGGACAGTAGACATCACATTATTGTCATTCAATCATTGCAATTAACTTTAGACACTTTTTAATTTAACCCAGATTTCCTTTTCATGGATTTGAAGTAAGAAGTTAGACTAAACTGACAAACTGCCTCGAAACACCTATTGTGACACCTCATGCACCATTTGCACGTGTTTTGCATGAGTGTCATTTCATGCATGCCAATTTTAGCAATAAAAGGGATGAGCATTTTCCTTTCATCATCACTTTAAAGTTGAAGATGGTTCGACGACAACTGTGGCTATAAGATAGACAACTGTGGCTATAAGATAGACAACTGTGGCTATAAGATGGACAAACTATGAGTGTTTTCTATTCTTGAGCGACCAAAAATTATTTTGTGATTAGTCGTCACCATTTTAACTCGTCCGTCAGCTTATATTTATATCCAAAAATATGTTTGACCCTTGACTTCTTTTGAGTAGTATATATATATATATATATATATATATATATACACACACACACGCCGACAGACATATATACATACATACATATATACATACATTCATGCATGCATGCACACACACACACATACATACATACATACATACATACATACATACAACAGTGGCGTTAGAGGGAAAATTTATATGGGGGAATAATTCAACAACGAATAAAAAACATATTTATAATATACACCCCCGCCCACCCCCCGGCTCCAACGCCCCTGTACAAACA
>JAULBS010123029.1:0-14007 GCA_032355785.1 Symmetromphalus regularis | reverse complement strand
TTATTCCGATGTCATGGTTCGTGCGTGCACAGATTCGTTGTAAACAAGCCTTTACAAAAATAGACCGCCTTAAGATTCAGGCCGTCGTTTGAGAATCAGCGATACTTGATATTGTGGAGTCGATTCAGCCATCGTGCTTGTACGGAATAATTTATTTACAATTTTGTTTGATTATATTTGTAAAAATAGCAAAATATGTCACTTATAACTGAAACAGTGTCTTTTTCAAAATATAAAACACAAATACTGGGAGAAAGAACATAGTTGAAGGAATAAAGATGATTTTTAACACAGAATGATATATAACAGATCATCCTGTATCTTTCTGTAGCAATGCCCACTACTTTTACACGTCCTTAAATGGTTACATGCATTTGTTATTATCATATTCCAAAATGGCTATTATCATGATCAAATCATGGTGACAGTCATAGAAACAAAACGAAACGTTAAGAAACATAAATTATAATACAAAATTAAAATTGTTTACATACATTTTTCCAGTACTTGAGAAGTCGGATAAGATCCTTAACTTTTGAAGGAACTGGTTTCACAAATTCTGCTTGCATCTGGGTGAAACAAATCGAGTAGCATTTTTTCTCATCCTTTGTCATTAGTCTCCTCTCTTCTGCAATGATCTCTTCCTTGGAAACTGATTAAGTTCAATAAGTAAATGAAATGTTTACGGATTTTTATTATTTTTATTATTATTATTGTTTTTCATGTTTTTTTTTATTGTTTTTTTTGTTATTTTTTTTGCCGTCACGAAAGCTTCAAATTGCATTGCTCATTATTTTAAACAGGCAAAACGAAATATAAAATTGGGTGAATTTTTAATTCTGCAGTTTGTATTGTATTTAAAGTTGCTTTGCATCTGAAATGTTTTTACAAACATCTGAAGTGTTCTTGCAATTTTCAGTTCATGCATATAAAACAAGGTGATAAAACATAACAAAATGTTTATTAAATTTAATGTTGTACAATTACTGTTATAATTATATTTAGTTAGTGTCGGGCATAAAAAATAATTTATGCTAGTGTTTTATGATGTGTTGAGGTGGTGGTGTTGGCAATTGTGATGGTGGTTCAGGTGGTAATGGTACTGTTTTTGTTAGCTATGCTATGTTCAGTGAAAACATTCTGAGTTGAATATAAATTTATGAAGAAAAGAGCGTTGGGTCGCAAATTAGAACTGCAGCAGAAATTTTATTCCTACGGGGAAAAAAGTCGGAAGGACTCCATATCACAGTGCACTTATTTCGTTAGAATATATTTCAGGGGGGATGGGGAGAATGGTGGCCTTATGTATGAAAACAGTTCCATATTTGATATAATCTATTCTTACGTTTTCCTGGAAGATCTAATGCTGGTAATAGATCCACATGGATGCGTTTGCTGTAACCCTCTAGTAGTAGATCAAAATTGATGCCATATTTGTTGGTGATCACGTTGTTTACCTGCCTTGCCCAGTTTAAATCATTCAACAAATGACGTTTCAGTCTGTTGATGATGTTTGGCAGGTTGCTCATAAAGACTGGCATGGTAGGGTAGTTATTGATGTACACGACCAAGTCAACGTCAGAACTGTCCTTTAGGTCCGTCATCTTTCCCATCGATCCACTCTGCAAACAAACAGCTTTTATAATACATATTTGTTTCATGCATTAGGTAGTATGTAGTCGTTTATTTGGTGGTTAGTACAGTACATATCGTGTAGTACATAATGGTTTTATGTACATTACTTATTTAAATTGTTTACAGAATGTCATCGATTATTATAATGTAATATTTATTATAATATTATTAATGAACATTCTTGAGCTTCACTAACTACTAGTATATATTTGAGAGAATGTTGAGTGAGTGAGAAGGGATTTTGTGCTGTTGACAGTGTTGAACTGAGGACTTCAAAACGAATGATCAATTATAAGAATCATTCATTTCAACAGCAAAGTAATACATAACATTCTGTTACAAGAACAACCTTGGTATGATTATAATAATTCCATTTTTTTATTTGTTTGTGTTATCTTTTCGTATTATCTCATTATTAATTTTGAATGGGACTTCTTTATATCACTAGGAAAGACACTGCTAATGTAAAAAAAATAAAAAAAATATTTCTCCCAGATCAAATTGATAATGTCTGGGTAGGGGTGTCTTGGATCATATCATATACACATATATATATAATTATTTTGATAGAAAAAAATATGTATAATATTTTGTTTATTAATTATATTTGTAAAGTATCCTATTTTTGTGTGAAATGGCCTTCATTTCCTGAAGAAAATAATATTTTTCAATATTTCTGTAACATTTTATTCTATTAACATTGAGGTTTCTTTTAGTATACACGTATTTACAGTAGTAGATGTATTGTTTATCTATTAACAATAATTGGTTCTAAAGTAAACTTTCTTTTGGTTTACCCATTAGTACAAAGCTGATATTCATATTTATATGTTGTATGTACATAACTATTTAAATTGTTTACAGAATGTCATCGATTATTATAATGTAAAAAATGTTTTTATTATAATGTAAATTAGTTTTACTTTTAACTAGTCTTTAAATTGTTCTCACAGTTGTGCATGTGCGTGCGTGTGTCCTCATACTGATTAGGCCACGCGTGATATGGTAGGTCTTTATGGACTTACAACAAAGACTCTGTTAATGCTGTATGTGGTGTTGTGTTCCATGAATGTTTTCAGTCTATCCACAACTTCCCTGGATCTAATCTTGTACATTTCATCGGGCCACACCTCCCTTTTCATGAAGTTGTCGAGATTTTCACCGGGTTTTGCTCCCACTAGCAGTCTAGGAAGCGCATCCATTGTGTTAGCCAGGGTATTGAAGAGACTGTTTGCCGTGTTAAATAATCCTTTAATAATTCAATAATAAAATAATTGTAATATAATGATTATGATTAGGTGTGCTAGATGCTATGGTAAATTCATTATGGTACATAACATGTTCCGGCTTTGTTGCCTAAAGTTGCATTATGACTCTTGATATATGTTCCGGGTTGTCAATGTGTTAAGAATTTTTTTACAATAAAATGGCTTCAAAGTATCATATTGTTACTTTTACATTATCTTTATCAAATTGTAAAATGTCCACTTTGTCCTTGATATTGTTACTATTACATTATCATCTTTATCAAATTGTAAAATGTCTACTTTGTCCTTAATATTTTGTTTAAACTGCGTTATTGACATAACATTAATCCCAAAATCTAGATTTACTTTAATCGATTTGTTTGATGTGTTTGTTATTCAACCTATTACACCGTAGGTGAGCACAGGTAACAAATAATTCCCCATAGACACTTCTAAACTATATATTAACAAATATTCCTTTACGTTTTTTATAAATTAAAACTTTTCACCTGTAATTTTAAACAGCCTGCAGTCACACCTGGAGATCAAATACGATAGCTTATCTAACTGCCTCGTTTCTAATAAATACGCTACGTTAATAGTATTATTTATTTATAGCTCTCTGGGTCATCAGTTTATCTAAGAAATATAGTTTCGCTTTCATAAATTCAAAAACAAATCGCAGTAGCGAATCCAGGGGCTCCGGATCGCTCTTTTTAAATTTGTTTTTACATTTTACGAGTGGAAAGACGTGCAAATTAACCATTACTCATCACATTTGGACCCCCTCCCCTTTCAGAAATTCTGCATCAGAAATCCTGCATCCTGTCTTTGTTGCCTCGTTTTCTCGTTCCATCCAGTCGTCTACGATAGGTGTAATAAATACCGTGGTATTAGTGGGACGGATATGTAAAAAATTTTGCTTGAGGTGTGCACTTCCGGAAAGAAGCATGAAACTTTGTCCTAGATTTTCTGGGGGTAGTTCAAAAATTGCGGGAACCACGACGTCACTCCGGTTCCCGCCCAAAATTAAGAAATTCAAAATGGCCGCCACAAAACACGTTTTTGCCCATAAAACGGCTCTAAGTGCTCCGATTATCATGATCTTGATATCTATAGCTATGTTTTCAAGATCAAGAAATCAAATAAAACACATTTGAAGACATAACTTATTTGTTCATGGTGAAAATATTAAAAAACGCCCATACCTTCAATTGTTTTGCAACAGCGTATGTAAGTGTACCGATTACCATCTTAGTACCAATGTTAAGGAATGTGATTGTATGTCGTACATTCTGATAAAGGGACACATATACCATAGTCCCAAATGACTTGAACAAGTTCCAAGAATTACCACCAGGGGTTGCGGATTGTTCCAGTAGCCTATATTCTCAGCACTATTCAGCTATGAAGTTATCAGTTACCTCTTTTTGAATATGAAACTTTCCGGTGGTGTTGGTTAAAGAGAAAAACTGAGAAACCATGTGCTGAAGTTACGGCAAAAGTGTTCCTTTAAAACATTATCAAATTGTCAAAGCTTGTTACTCTCGGCTACACTGTCCCGAACAGAAGCACAGCTGTGTACATGGCAGATTTGCCAAGAAACATTTGCTTCTTTTAGTGCAGTCTTTTTTAAATCTTTTAACAGTTCTTGACATCCTTTGACTGCCTCTGGAAGAGTGGTCCAGCATGGAGTCCATGGAGAATCATCTTCCGCTCTCTCCCAGCCCCATAAATCTGGTGATGGAACATTGGGCTCTCCTATAAGTGACAGTCCACAGATATGCCCTGCCTGAAAAACAGCCCTTTTCACATGCTGTTCTAGGGCATGTAATGTTGGAGGAATGTTTACCATCTTACGGTTATCAGTGAACAACTGCTTCCTGGCTTCATTCACATGCCTAAGTGCTGATGTTCGCTGATACAAAAGAATAGCATATCTTTCTATTTGCTCCATTTCGTTTGGGGATATCTGAGTTGGCGCACGAGATAAACAAGGAAAGTAGGTGTAAGCTGAGGCATACTACGCCATACAGCCAAAGCTGTTTTCTTTCCAATTCCATAGAAGGCGGAAACAGTATCACATCCTGATATCGCATGCAAGAACAGAAGATCCCTATGATGCATCATTGCCTAATTCAGCTGAAATCAGATGACAGAGAACGTACCGTAGTTTCGAACCATGACCAAATGCTACCCATATTTCGCAATCCTTTAAGACACTTGACACAGCTATTGCAAGAACCACCACGTCGGTATCTGTTGCATGTATCATCAGTTTGGTTAATCCTTGATGGAACGAATTGGAAGCATGAAACAGTAGCCGTGTTTCTTCGTGCGGGCAGGACAAGTCGGAGAGGTCGGCTATCGGAGATGACTAGCTTATTGCATTGGCTAGAAGTTGGAACAGACTCTCTTTGTTTGAATCACAATGAAGGAAGTTATTTCAGTTATCAGGAATGTTAGTGTTGTTTGCTTTCCCAGAGATGGTTACCAGCTCCACGGTTCTGTCGTGTTTATGCCTTTAGGTTGTTCTCCTTATATACATCCCAAACAGCATTCAAACGAACAAGGTCTTGTAGTCGACATTCTAAATAGGGCAAGAACACCAGTTGTGAATAGTCCTGGAATGTTCTGACAGGAACCTTCGACTTCTTTGGATCAAGTGTGTGCACAAGGGCAGCACCATCGACGATCTTGATATCAACATTTGGTGCAGATTCTGGTTGAGGTACCAATGATTCCAAACATTCCATCAAGTCAGATTGTTTTGTATGGTGCATGATGCGATTTGTTGCTAACGATGGAGGTCAGGCATGATTTTCATGCATGAAGAAGTCATCCATATTACTGTCTCTAGCTTTGCATGATATATACATTCTTGAGAAGAGATGAACATCATTATGCAGGTTGAAAATTTTAGAAGTGGTTTCTTTCCCGAACTTAATTTTAACAGAGGTAGACAGCAGTGATATTGGCATTCCGGTATTGTGTTTTGTCAATGTCTTCTGCAGTCTTTATTGTATTCACCACGCTAGCGGGCATTATCCGTCTGGTGTCAAGCGTGTAGAGGTCTGTGCTTGTATCTGCAAAGTGGTTGCCAAGTTCCTCCATCACATCAGTGACACTCTTGACTTGAGATAGGAACGTCTTCTGTACACTTGGTATCTGTTCATGGTGGCGATCTGTGTCCTTCTTTTTCATGGAATGTTTGTCATCATACTCCTGTTTCTGGACCTGCCACCATCCAGCGTGTCAGTGTGGCTTCATTTTCTGTGACACCTATTACGCTTCCGTTTCCTTTCACCATTGCATTAAGCTGTTCATGAACTTGGTCATGGGCTAGTGCCGAGAACTTGTGCGTTGTTTTCTGTGTAACAAAGTTGCCCTTGAGGAACTCTGCATGAGTCGTAGGGCTGTTCACTTCCAGGGTAAGTAGATCTCTTACATGTACCGTCATCCAGAGATCATGGTGATAGTGGTCAAGAGCGAACATCCATGGAATAATCTTTCCGAGTGATTATAAATATGGAACAAAGTTTTGTTGACGCTGCGATCTAAGGAACTGTAGGAATAGGAGTTCCAACTTCCAAACTTTGAACCAGTAATCAAACTGAGGATGCTCCGAAGCCATCTCATTACACACTCATCAAAGTGTAGTTGTTCACCCTCTGGAGTGTTATTTTGATACTCATCATATGACCTGTGAAGCAGAATGAACAGAGCTGCTGCTGTTACCTGATGGGCCGATTGACCTCTGGATGTGTGTGAACCTTTCTGTAGACCAGCGGCACGCCCCTCTGTTGTAACATCGGCTGAAGTCATCACATAGGTACAACCACTTCCATCAAGACAATCACCGATGACTTTCAACATGGCCATTTCGATATGGAGTAAAATCTATTGTTTTCCCCATACTCATCTGGCCATTTCCACTGAATTCTTTTGGCGATCGCATATAATAGTGCATGAATGACATTAAATGTGTTTTAAATTCAAGCCTGTTGTAACAAGGTAAATTGATTTTACAAAGTGGGAAGTGCAAATCATATACGTACAGATTTGTTGTTTTTAATTTTCACCAAGAAGATGTATGTTATTAGTCTTCAGGTGTGTTTTATTGGATTCCTTGACCTTAAAAACATAGGTATAGACTTCAAGATCATGATAATCGGAGAACTTAGAGCCGTTTTATGGGCAAAAACGTGTTTTGTGGCAGTCATTTTGAATTTCTTAATTTTGGGCGGGAACCGTTGGAGTGACGTCGTGGTTCCCGCAATTTTTTTAATCACCATACCAAAAAAAAACTTTGACAAAGTTTCATGCTTTTTTTCGGAAGTGCACACCAATTTCACATATTCGCCCCACTATATGACCGTGGAAAAGTGTATATAACAAATTTTTTTCTTTTGATTCGAAATAGGTGTTAATGTGGAAGTAGTGGGTTTCTTCTGTGGACCATGTGTAACAAATAATTATGTTGACACTTAGTAACCACTGTCAGATTAAACAATGCGCTGATGTTGCCTTAAACAAAATTCCTTCCGTTCCGTTCTGTCCGATTTCTCTGTAAACTAATTATTTCAGAGGGTCATAACTAAGTGGGGAGGGGTAAAATATACTGAACCACAAAAGAAACTCTATTCCCGTTAATAAATTTTAATATATTATTTTTAAGAGTTATAACATGACAGAGTATGAACTACTTATTCCTGGATTTTTTAACAAGCCATACACATCTAATAAATTATGTATGTGAGTCACGCGATCATAAACATTTAAAATGTTTTGTGGGACGTATACACACTTGCATTAAGTACCTAAAATGGATAAAAACATAGCCGTGAAAGTATTGTGCATAAAAGCCCACCTCATTTTGACGTCATCAATCATTAAATAATTAGAAGTAAAACTGAAAAGACAGCGGCAGACAAACCAGGGGAGGAAGCGCAGCAAATTTCCTACACATGTAAAGCAAAATCAACTTTACAAAGTTCCTTGGAGATATGTAACGATCGCAATAACATATTGTGGTGGCTTATTAAACAGATGTAAACCCAACTGAACATATTCAGTGATGAACAAAAACGTTAAAATTGTTATTTTTCTATGTATGGCATGTGGTCCCTATGAACTCGATTAAATGCTTTACTTATCCAGTTGGCAAATACATTTTGCATTTGTCTAAGCCAATATTAGTAACAAAATGTATCGAAGCTATTCAGTATAATGAGACATTGTAAAAGTTAAGAAAATGGTGATATTATTCAAATGTATAATTACAATTCAGTAAATTATGTTTCTATCATAGAAGAAAAATAAAACCAATTCAAGTTAAGTGGCGTTTCTTTTACGATTCAGTAAATTATCTAGACTGATTAAAAAGTTGTCTAGACTCATTAAAAAGCTGAGAAAAACCTAATAACTTTGAAATTGTTTCTTTAAAGACAACCCACAGCTATTACATATCAAACATTGTGCTTGCGACTGGTGATCTTTAGAGCAAACCCGCTACCGCCACATAGGTTTCTATTTCCTATTACAGAACATACCACAGCCTTTATTAAACCAGTTGTGGACCACTGGTTGGAATGGGAAAAGGGTGTAGACCCGACGATCCATCGCACTTCAGGCAGACGCGTTACCTCGGGATAATAATTTAATAAGTTAAAATACGATACCACTAATAAACAAAACAAAAATACATTTTAAACAACAATTATTAGAGCAGATTTTCTCTGCAATTCCAGTCAAGGTCATGAACATACCTTTCTTGGGCTCAAGCACTGGCTTAGAGCAATTATGACCCCAATATCCGATGTTTATATTTTGTGGTGTGGGGAGGGGGGTAGGGTCATTAAACAAACAATCAAACAAATGGCTTATAGTAAATATTGTTTACGAGAAAAACATTTTCTTCCAGGTCCCTTTGCGCGTCTGATTATACTGACAGAAAGGTCATTACCAAATTACACCGAAGTATTGTAATCACTATAATATACATTTAACTGAATACCTGATCGTAACAGCACTTCAACTGCATCAGGTGTATATACAGTTCTAAGAGAAAAAGCGAAACTCATTATCAATCTTTTTTTTTTTTTTTTTTTTTTTAAAATTTTAATCAGAACTTTTATATTTTTTCACAAAATTTGCACAATCACCTTTTTTTTACACCGATATAAAGAGACATGACCTGAAGCTTTAAATAACTGATTGATTGATTGATTACTTGTTTAACGACACTCCCTCCCTCCCCCAGCATGATTGGGAGCAATAATTTGTTTGGTTTGGTTTTGGCTCATGGGTTGGGTCATTATGTATAAGAGGTGGTTTGATGAACTCTGAAGACAATAAAAGACAAGATAGACGTGCAGAAATGTTTTAATGTGTACAACATATAACAATACAAAATAAACAAACATAAAAGTGCACAAGTTATTTCTTACGGAATTACGAGAGACAATAGTTAAAACAATTAGTATACAACAAATCAGATATTATATGATATCGAAATAGAATGTATGAAACCATAGGTTACAGTATACAATACATTGGTTTTTGGCCATACTGAATACGTGTTATTACTCTCTAAGATATGTTATAACAAATATATATGTACATTTTACAAAATGAGTTAATTATTTATTAAACATATCCCCTATTTTGTAGTTTTTAACAATCAAAAGTTTTATCTAGAAATGTAAAAAGAAATAGTTTACTTACAGCAGATTCAAAAATAGCAAACTGTTTCCATTGAATACGCCCCTTAATATAAATTAGTAACGTGTCATAGATATCTCTAATCTGATTAGCTTTTCCAAGAAATGTACTTTTTCTTTCGATTAGTAAAATTATTTATAAATATTTACGATCTGATTAGTTTTTCCAAGAAATGCTTCGCTAACCTTATATGAAATGTCTACTTTATCAAGGAGATTGAGAGTAAAAAAATTGTTTGAATACTCATTTACAAATTCCACTATTTCAAATATAAATCTTAAAATGCACAGCATGGTTTGAATACCCATTTACAAATTCCACTATTTCAAATATAAATCTTAAAATGCACAGCATAGTT
This sequence comes from Symmetromphalus regularis, assembly GCA_032355785.1. Taxonomy (NCBI): domain Eukaryota; kingdom Metazoa; phylum Mollusca; class Gastropoda; order Neomphalida; family Neomphalidae; genus Symmetromphalus; species Symmetromphalus regularis. The sequence goes on along the minus strand of JAULBS010123029.1, from coordinate 4,044 downwards.
TGAATTACAAATTCCACTATTCCTGATATAAATCTTAAGTGGAAACACTGTTTTCAAAACACTGGATCACACCATAACCTTGAACATTACTGTAATCAACAAGTTCCCATTCTTTCAAGGAGTCTGGCAGCTTTCATTTTAATGTCGTCAACATCCGTCCCTGATGGCGCCACATTGTTGAAAGGGTTCGTAGGATCCAGTAGTACAGGCTTAGCTCTAAAAAAAATTAAAAGGCAAATGTGGAAATTAATTATAGAAAGTCTAGCATATAAAATTATTTTGACGTGAAAAATAAAACGGTGATAGTCGGTAAATATTAATATACCTAGCAGCCACCTGACTTAAAATGTCACCTCAATTTTGTTTCTAAAATCAGCTAATTTAGAGCAACATAACCTGCATAAAGATGCATCTGTCTTAAGAGATAACTTTTTGTTATCCCTTTTCGTGGCTGCTTTAATTATATATATATTTATATATAAATATATATATAAACATATGTATAAAACTATAGATGGCAATAACTATAGATGGCAAGTCTTTGGCATATTAAATATCATATATCAAGAGTATAAGCAATCCCATGCTGAAAGTACTGCATATTCTATATATCATCATTAATAGAAGGCAACATAATGTTTGCAAAACATCTTTGATCCAACACAGGCTACTCTCTTTACAAGGTGTTTGATTATTTTCTTGGGAATAATGAATTAGTTGCAACGAAAATATTTTGATCTTCACCTTCAATACACCTACCCTTCCTTAGTCTATTAAGGCACGGTATTTGAATGTACCTTTTGCGCCTTACAAATGTTTGGGCACGGACAGAATATATGCCGTAACAAACTGTACTTGTGGTAAATTTTACCATGACAGCAAGATATGTTCCAATTGATAGGACAACTATTTCTCATATTCGCGGGTATGTCTGAAGTGGAAATTGGAAACACGTGTATAGCAGGTGAAAGTTGTAAATAGCATTTCGTATCCTAATGCGAGAAACTTTGTGGAGATCATGACATGTGCTGCTGTAGAAAAGGTCCGTACAAACAGAAAAGGCCCTGAACCAAGTTGCTACAGTCATTCCGAAACAAGTAAAAAAAAAGACAATCCAGGAGTTTTCAGATTCTCATAATCTGTCGTGGTCTTCTACTGAGGAGCCATTTCCTAATAAAAGCATATCAGAAAAAGCCTCTAAGGAAAACAAAATCGTCAAAAAATATTGTGATTGAGGACGATAAAGGACGATTGAATTAAAATCAGTCCTGATTAGCAATCCTTCTAATTTTTGGGATATGGATGTGGTTATTGAGATGCAGATTTCATCTCAAAATTTCGCAGTCATAATAATAGCACCACTGAAACCACCAAAGGATAAAACTAAAATAAAACCCGTTACTCCTCCATAATGGTATATTAATTTATCTGCTGGAACTGCCGTGGGCTTAAGCTCAACATTTGATGGATTAAGCATATAATCCAATTGCACCTTGCCTCCAGGAAACACTTTTCAAGGAGACTAACAATATACATATTAGAGGATCCAACCTCTATTATAAACAACTGAAGGTATTATTAATTATTATTAATTAAACCATTTCCCAAAATGTTATTAATTTAAATATTGATTTACAGGCAGTAGCTGTTCTCCTTAGCCCTTTTATTCTTGTAGGAGATTTTAATGGTCAGCACACTAAGTGGAGATGAAAAGAAGTTAACATAAGAGGAAAGCAGAAGACAATTCTTAAAGGTATACTGAAGTCTACAGTGTTCCATATAAAATGGATTACTGTATTTACAAGGTATTAGTTAAAAATGTATATACATTTGAACGAAAATGTCTTTGTACTTAAAAACGCGTTTTCCTTTAGAAAAGAAAGAAACGGAACTTCTTTTTGTAAGAATATAGTCGTATTGCATGACGTCTGATCAGAACAAGCATTGTGCGAAACTCGTAAGGGCCGTATAACAGCAGCTGTCTCCACGGAAATTGAGAAATCGCTTTTTTATGAATGAAAATGTTATTATATTTGTATTACAGTTTGTTCTGAAAAGAAATGATCCAAATTAAACCAGAAAAGTGTAATCGCTAACTTTAACGAAGTTACGCAACCGTGTCCATTGGCCTACGTTGCCGCACGACAACCAGTCACTGTTTTCTCCGATGATGATGAAATCTCAAAGTTGCGATCCACTATCACTATCTAAACGTTCAGGCTCGAACATAAATGGTTGGTAAGCTTTCTAATAACGCAGACAAAACTATAAACAACACTGAAATGAATCTTTCCGATACACACGATAATACTGTTTTCACTTTGTTATTGTTTGGGTCATACTTCACAACCCGCATCACGCAGCTTTCTCGCGCATCACTGATTCATGCGTGTGAGAAAGAATTCCAGCATATGTGCAACACTAGACTGCAACAGTCTGCCATTATTGGTGATGACGACTCCGTGTCTTTGTTTACTTCCATTTTGAAAGACATTGCAGATGAAACTACGTAAGACTTTAGCAGTTCCAAAACAGTTACAATAAAGGACCATAACATGATATGTTTAATAAATTTTGTGTTTCAGGTGATTTTCATTCGGATTGTAAGAAAGTTATTTTGGTGATATGGGTAACAAAAAGGCATCCTAACTGTACTCACATTGGGCCAGTTAGAATATATATTTTTGGTGATGAGGGTGTAGTTGAATCATTTAGGTTCCACTTATAGCTTATTATTTTTTTTTTTAAGTAAACTGGTTTTTATTCCATGTTTTAAAAGTATGTTTATTTATTTATATTTATTTGTGTACAGCTTATACATTATTTATAAATCAGTATTCGACACCTAATTAAAAAAAAAAAAATTAAATGCAAATTGGCGCGCGCACATACACATGAGTCTATTTAAAAATGTGTGTGCTGGGTTGTTAAACAAACATATATTCATTCATTTGTAATCTGTACTTACGGGAGAGCTTTGTATTTGGTGGCGTTGTAGCAATCTCCCCAGACTATTTTCAAGTCAGACAGATTTGCCAGGCTTCTGATAACCTTGGTAAAATAACTGTTGATGGACTTTCCAGATTTCCTGCACAAATGTTTGGTGAGCAATTCAATGGCATATGAGGCCATTGGCACCTCTTCGGTCTGAAAATAATACAGTACGAAGTGAAAAAGCAATTATATTAACTGATTTTGATAGCCAAAGCAAAGAATACTATTACATTTCTGAAACATAAATTTCTGGAATAAAACAATATCTATTTCACGTGTCGATATCGTTTGTGGATAATTCTTACAGATTGCAACCAATTTTTTATTTTAAATATACACTACAATACTTATAAGTGGCATACATTGCTATTTTTACATACCCTGCATGTTAATCGATGTCTAGAAACAAAATGGCCTAATGACATCCACAATATCAGAAGTATAATATTTCATACTCAAAATGTAATGGTGTGCAACCATACTATGAAGGTTCTACCCCATGTTAAATACGGTCCCAAGGGTCTTATATTATCATTTTAGGTTTCTAAGTAGATTGCTTTAAACGCATAGTTCTACGGACCTTTGACCTAATTAATTTTCAAACAAAGATTTTTTTTTTTAAATATAAACATTTGATTTGTCCATAGAAATACTTTATTCAACTATTTACATAACCACCGCATCTTGCTTATTAGAAATATTTTAAAAATAATAATGAAATATGATCACGGACAAATAAATCGAAACAAATGACGGATTTTATTCCGTTGAAGGTATGACGTGTATATTTTGAGTTACGTGACGGATATTTCACCGTTAGTCGTTCTGTATCAGACCTTCTGACGGTGGAAATGGTTTCACTGAAAAAATATGAGGTGTTCCGATCTTGAAATTTCTAAATTTTAAATGTGATAAAAATATATCGACTCGAAATGGAATTCCCTATACCATGGTTCAGTTCAAATTTCTTACATGATATGAAAGCGAGATCTAGTATCACAAATGCATGTAAGTTTCATTCGTAATCAATATTTAGAGCACAAAGCCCCT
>JAULBS010123018.1:0-14008 GCA_032355785.1 Symmetromphalus regularis | reverse complement strand
ACAACTGGTTTAACAAAGGCCGTGGTATGTTCTATTCTGTCTGTGGGATAGTGCATATAAAAGATCCCTTGCTGCTTGTTGATAAGAGTAGCTGATTTAGTGTGACGGCAGCAGGTTTCTTCTCTCCTACTAACACTAACCTCTGTCCTAGACAGACAGCACAGAAAGCTGAGTTGTGTGCTCAGGACAGCGTGCTTGAAACTTAATTGGATATAACCATGAAAATAAATACAATCAACCAATCAAATCCATATGAATAATCATAATGGGTCAGTTAGAAAAGAATGCTAATTTTACCCTTTACATACAGACAAACTGTAAAGTTCAAAACCATTCTTGTTCACTTTTTATGTTTATGGTTAAAATACAACATGGTAACATAAATTACTTTGTATCATGGCTGCTGGAACTGGGGAGGCAGGGGTAGTGGCGGCTAGACAAATAATATGTCCAGAAGCCATTAAAATTGTTTTTCCAGTATCTACAAATCAAAATTTTCCCGGGGTGCATGCCCCCAGACCCTCCTAGCCTGCAACATCACTAGTTCACCATCCCAATGTCACAATCGTTCTGGTGGCCCTATGTATTGAAGTGAATATGTCAAATATTATCAAAGAATGGAGTTCAAAGTCATTCTTAATCATTAATTAATTAAGTAACAAGAGGCGTGTGCACCATTAGATGCAAATCTGACATTATCCGTCATTTGCCAACATTATTTCCACATCTTGATTCAATTAAAGCAATTAATTGGGAAACGGGATATCACAGTGCAGATGCATACATGAATGAACTTGGCACGGATTCATATCAGCTTGGGAGGCTCCGATACAACAGAACAATAAATCCATTCAAAGTGATGACTCCTGCCAACATTTGTTTAGATCTTTCACACAATAAATTGTTTTAAACTATATGATATTTTTTATTAATTCCTCTCATTACTCAATGCACTAGTTAGCTGCTTAAATTAATTTTTTTTAAATCTCTTTAAGCATTTCTCTGTGCACCAGAACAATAAACCCATTCAAAGTGACGACTCCTGCAAACATTTGTTTAGACCTTTTGTATAGTAAACTGTTTAAACTACCTGATATTTTCTTTCTTTCTCATATTACTTAATACACTAGTTAGCTGCTAACTCTTGTTAAAAAAAAACAATAACTGTTTACACATTTCTCTGTGCACCAGAACAATAGACCCATTCAAAGTGATGACCCCTGTAGATATTTTGTTTAGATCTTTCACTCAGTAAATTATTGAAACTATCTGGGGTTTTTTTATTTCTCTCATTACTCAATGCACTAGTTAGCTTCTAACACTTGTCAAAAAAATGACAACTGTTTACACATTTCTCTGTGCACCAGAACAATAAACCCATTCAAAGTGATGACTCCTGCAAACATTTTCTTTAAACCTTCCACACTGTAAATTGATTAACTACCTGATGGTTTTTTTAAATTTCTGTCATTACTCAATGCATTAGCTAGCTGCTAATTCTTGTTAACAAAAAATAAAAAAATACTGTTTAAGCATTTCTCTGTGGAAACTGATTAAAGTAATCAAATTAATTTTTAATTTTGTTAAGTCACTCAGTGTACATGCCAGATAGTAATTAAGATAGGATGACATCACCAACTCAGCAGTTTTAGCGAGCAGAACATCTGTGGGGTTTTATCTGATACAGCAAACCTTACATTAGTTAGGAAAGGAAAGAATTTGTTGTTTAACCATACCCCATCACATTGTCTATTCAGTGGCTATTAGGTGTCTGACCAGGTGTGGATGCAGGATTTCTGAAAGAGGAGGTGAGGTCCATATGTGGATTTCTGAGAGAGGGGTACCCAAATGTGATGAGTGAATAGGACTGGGGTAAAAAGGTTAACTTTCATATCCTTCCACTTGAAAAATTGTTTTAAAAAAAAATATGAGGAAAGGCGTGTCCGGACCGCCTGTACCCCCTACTGCTACTGCTGACAGAAGGTATTATATGACACATGGTCCTTAGAGGAAACCCACTACCATCACTCAGTCCAATTAGCAGCAAGGAAGGAGTAGTCTATGTGGCGGCAGCAGGTTTATCTCAAAAAATATGTCAGAATGACCATATGTATGATGTCCAATAACCGATTAAGATAAAAATCAATATACTCTAGAGGCATCGTTAAATAAAACCAACTTTAAAATTTCAAATTAGCTGCAAGGGATTTTTTATATGTGTTTTCCCATAGACAGGACAGCACATACCAAGGCCGTTGATAAACTAGTTGTGGACCACTGGTCAATGTAAGTGGCTTACACCTTCCTTCTGGGTCTTTGGGGTGGAAACACTCTTGGTTGGAGCCATTATCGAGATTTAAAATCCCATGCCTCAAACAAGATTTGATCTCAGTACGTACCAGCCATGAGTCTGACAGTTTAACCACTGTGCTATCGAGGCTTGTTTACATAAGTTAGATTACTCTCTTTACTTGTGGTGTGGTGGACTCATTTCGATTTTATCCACAACTCATTATTAATTTTTTAAAAGAACACTTTTTTATAATAAATTAATTTTTCATCCATAGTTATATTGCTGGGTTTTTTAATCATAATTTATTTAATATATTGTATATAGTTTATCTTATTGTAAATCAGCACTATACACTGATTTATTATATATTATTTAATTTAACCATAGTATGACCCTCAGTAGCCATTATTTATTTTTTGTGGGGGTGGGGGGTCATTAAACCAACATTTGAATGACTGACTCTTTACTTGTGTAACAACTTCTCACTTCAGGACTGGTGCAGCTGGGGTAGCATTTGCCCCTGCCCCACTACCCAATAATCTCTGGCATCCTTTTTTTATGACGTCATTTACATCTATTACATTGTAGAAGCCCTTCAAATGGTGCCTCTAATTGGTCTCCCTTGCCCCCCCCCCCCCCACCACCACCTCTGTATTTAAAGGGCTGCACTGGTACTTCACTTAGACAGTAAATGTGAAAACAAAATGTTAAAATCTGTGATAATATGATTTATTTAAATTAAAATGACCCACCTCATCGTGTTTACTTATTTAATATTTATTACAGCGTATACCTAAGTTTATGCATGACCCATGACTGCTGACAGAAAGCATGAACCAAACAATTTGTAATATTCATACACAAACAACCTGCAATTAGTTCATACCAAGCCTAACTGACCAGTAGTGGACAGCCTTGTGTGTGTGGCCTCTACTTGACCATCATTCCAAGCATACAGGCTGGCAGTACACAATATATTCTGACATACAGCCATGCCAGATATTTGTCCAAGTATTGCAGGAATCCATGCTGGATTTCCATCTTGACACTTGTGTCAAATACAACATGGAGTTAGCACTTCACTGATGTAATGAGCAAGATCATTCAGCCAGATATTTGTCCAAGTATTGCAGGAATCCATGCTGGATTTCCATCTTGACACTTGTGTCTAATACAACATGGAGTTAGCACTTCACTGATGTAATGAGCAAGATCATTCAGCAAGAAATGAAATGTTTTTTTTAAAGACTCCTCTGCACAATGTTTATTCAGGGGCTATTAGATGTTATGTATATGGTATCTTGTGACTTATGGTCTTTAGAGGAAACCCACTACTTCTACCACTACATAGGCTACTCTTTCTGATTAGCAGCAAGGGATCTTTTATGTGTGCTCTCCCACAGACAGGATAGCACATACACAGGTTTTCATATGCTATGGGTAGTAGGTATTGGGATCAAATCTCAGTAGAGGCATGGGATTTTTAATCTCGATACCAGCTCTAACTCAGAGTGAGTGCTTCACAAGGCTCAGTGGGTAGATGTATACCACTTACACCAACAAGTGGTCCACAACTGGTATATCAAAGGCTGTGATATCTGCTGTCCTGTCTGTGGGAAAGTGCATATAAAATATCCCATGCTGCTATTCAAAAAGAGTAGCCTATGTGACAGTATCAGGTTTCCTCTAAAGACCATGAGTCACAAAATACCATATGTCTGACACCTGATAGTTGCAACGTTCTTGGGTTTAGTTAAACAATCAAACCTTTCTGTTTTCTTATTGCATTTTAATCTATTACCACAAAATTGTACACCACATAATATATATATTTAGCACATATGCAGGTGTTTGAGGCAGGAAGTGCATTTAAAAATAAATCTAGACCAAAAGCAATTTTTTTTTTCTGTAAAATATGTGAACTTAATACTTTTGTTTAAAAAATTTTTTACAGTAAAGGATGGAAGTGAGGTATATTTCTATAACGAAAAGCAAATGCACTAAAGAAACCTAATAATGAGATCTAGCTCACTGTATTGGTTGGTTGGTTGTATTTATTTTCATGCTTGTATCCAATTAAGGTTCATGCAAGCTGTCCTGGGCACACAACTCAGCTTCCTGTGCTGTCTGTTAGTGTTAGAAGGAGAGACGAAACCCGCTTCCACCACACTAATGCGGCTACTCTTATCAATAAGCACCAAGGGATATTTTATATGCACTATCCCATAGACAGGATAGCACATATTACAGCCTTTGATAAACCAGCAGTGGACCAATGGTTGGTGTAAGTGGTATACACCTACCCACCGAGCCTTGTGGAGTGCTCATTCTGTGTTGGAGCCGATACTGAGATTAAAAATCCCATGCCTCTACTGAGATTTGATCCCAATACCTAGCAGCCATGCGATTTGATAGCGTGTTCCTGTCCAAACAAATATACTGAAATAACCTAGAAATACAGGGCAATGACCTCAGCATTCCCTGCTGAAGAACCCTGGTGCAGCACTGAAAAATGATAGCTTTTTCATCTGGTGTCTTTGCTTTCTCAGTTTTAAGAAGTTTGATGTGCTGATATTAACCATCTGGTTCACACGAGTGTTTATATATCTATGTCCATATGTGATTACGTTCCATTAGTTGTTTGGAATTCATCACTTAATGGACAATTCCCCATAAATCAAGACCTAGACCACACATTTTTATATACTCAACCAAAAAAGAAAGTATGCACGTTGAAATATTATTATCTCATGGGGTGGTCATAGTAATGGTCCATTGGCAACAAACATGCACTACTTGTGATATTAGTGTACACACACACACTTCATCCTAAATGGTGTGGTTATCTAATTACAGAATTACTGCCATGAATGTCATCTGGTTTATGAAATAAATGACTATTAATTATATGCATACTTTCTTCTTTGGTTGAATATATTTTTATGGATTATATGAATGAAAATGATTGTTTGTTTAACGACACCCCAGCACATTGTTTATTCAGCGGCTATTAGGTGTCACACATATGGTATTTTGAGACTTCTGGTCTTTTAGAGAAAACCCTCTGACACCACATAGGCTATTCCTTCTGATTAGCAGCAAGGATCTTTTATATAAACATTACCACAGAGAGGATAGCACATACCACAACATTTGATAAACCAGTTATGGACCACTGGTAAGTGCAAACGATGTACACCTACCCATTGAGACTTGCGGAGTAATCACTTGGCTAGAGCAGGTATAATGATAACAAATCCTCCTGCCTGGACTGATATTTGATCCCAGTACCTACCTGCCATGAGTCTTATAACTTAACCACTAAACCACTATGGACTGGTATATGGTGGTTTTCAGATTTAGCAGGTTTCTCAATCTACAGGATGGAATAAAAATACCAGTATATATTATTTTTACTTGTTTTAGTTTACAGCATATCACAAACTGGCTCATTTCCTGATACTAGGTTTGTCAAAATTAGCTGATACCATTTGAAATGGATTTGGCTACAGAGAGATTATTTTGATATGGCAATTTAATATGACATACAGGGTGTCCGAGAATTACCTGTACAACTTCTAGGCTGGATGTTTTGCGAATCACTAACGGTGCAAATATTGAATATTTGTAACACTGTAACTTTAATAAAACAAACTTTGGAAAATGCCGATTCTAAAAAATCTTGTTTTATAATCCAACATGTGCCATCATAAACTTAATTCAAGGATGAAATTGTACAGATAATTGTTGCACATCCTGTATTTTAAAAAAGTGAGCCACTATTGTCCAGTAGTAGGACATCAGACTCTGAAGTCGTTGAAAACCTGTCGCAGGCTGGCTCACACTTGACTATTTGTCAGAATCCAATAACCAATAATTAATAAATCAATGTTCTCTAGTGGTTTCATTGAAATATATATATATTTAAAAAACTATCTATTGTAAAAATCATATGCAGATAACTCATACTTAGTAGGAAAATACATGTAGTCAAGACATGGGATTTTAAATTTCGATACTGGTTCTAACCCTGAGTAAGTACTCCGCAAAGACTCAATGGGTAGGTGAAGCCACTTACACCGACCAGTTGTCCACAACTGGTTTATCATAAGCTGTGGTATATGATGTCCTGTCTATGGGAAATTGATATAAAAGATCCCTTGTTGCTAATTGGAAAGGAAACCTATGTGACAGTAACAGGTTTTCTCTAAAGACAATGAGTCATAGAATACCACATGTCAGACACCTGATAGACACTGAATAAACAATGTGCTGGGGTGTCATTAAACAAACAATCCTTTTATTTTTGTAGGAAAATTTAAATATAAGTCGGCCAAAACGTAATTTAACTTTTAATCCATTTCTGTCAAAATGGACATCAGTAGAACTATTTTTGTGAAAATGAAAATGTATGGTCTTATCTTCTTCTTTTTTTTATCACTAAGCATTTCCTTGAATGGATGAATGTTTCAAACAAAGTCACTACATGTTGCATGTTCTGTCAAAGTGATCATCTTTTTAACAGCCTGTATTTATGAACCATGCCGAGATGAGAGGATTTAAAAAACATGTTTAACTCTGTGACATGCAAAATTAACTTTAAGAAAACAAAATACTGTGGGAAAAAGCATGATTTCTGCATATACTGTAAACAAAAGGAACAGAAAAATTGCCACATCCAAACTCGGGGGTGGGGGGGTTGGGGGGGGAAGGGAGTAGGCTAATGTTAGAGAAAGATAAAACCCCAGCACATTGTTTATTCAGCAGGTATTAGGTGTTTTGAGGCTCCTGGTCTTTTAGAGGAAACATACTGCCACCACATAGGCTATTCCTTCTTTTATATATATAGCAAGGGATCTTTTATATATATATACACACATTCCCACTGACAGGATAGCACATACATGTACCATACCTTTGATAAACCATTTGTGGACCACTGGTTGGTGCAAGTTGTACTGCAATTTGCAGAGCTCTCACTCCAGTATCGAGATAAAAAAAAATCTCATGGACCAACTGAGATTTGATCCCAGTACCTATGACTTTAACAGCTGTTTTTATACTTAAATCTTTTTCTTTTTTTTTAATGTAGATCCTTTTTTTTCTAAAAAAATGCACCCATCACGACACCACCCTCTGCAGCAATCAAATTACATATCTAGAGTTAACTGTGAAACAAGTAAAAAATACAGAGCAGAATAAAAAAATATATTCACAGAAATCAGATAGTGTCAATTTTCACATTAAAAATATGATAACAATCAGATAACTGGAACTCTACAATGAGGCAGCTCTACATGTAGCAAGGCACACAAAATTCCTTCATTATTGTTGTTTGTTGATAAAAGAACAAAATAAGCCACATAATACCCAGTCATCTGAAGGCCGTGGTGATTTGACCCTGTAAGATGGTTCTCACAACAAGCTTTGGAATGTATCTTAACTTGATTACTGAACAGGAACAATTGTGAAAGCATGTGTGAGAAAAACAAGTCAAACCAAAATAATTGAAACATCAGTTTTATTGCTTTCAAATCAAACGCCACGCATTCGTAGAGGAAGTAACGCTATTTGTGAATGATGCATTAACCATTAGTGTAATTACTAGACTGTTACAGGGCACGCTATCAGTTTACCCACGCCATCACAGTTTACTCAAGCTATCACAGTTTACCCACGCTATCACAGTTTACCCACACCATCACAGTTTACCCATGATATCACAGTTTATCAACGCTATCATAGTTTACCCACGCTATCACAGTTTTCCCACGCTGTTACAGTTTACCCATGCCATCACAGTTTACCCATGCCATCACAGTTTTCCCACGCTGTTACAGTTTACCCATGCCATCACAGTTTACCCATGCCATCACAGTTTAGCCATGCCATCACAGTTTACCCAAGCTATCACAGTTTACCCATGCTATCACAGTTTACCCATGCTATCACAGTTTACCCATGTTGTTAAAGAGATCTGTCTTTCACTTTGTTATCATTCTGGAATTAGTAAATATGAGTTAGGTGTGGATCGTATAATTTGTGACACAACAGGCACAGATGCAGGATTTCTGAAAGAGGGGTGGTCCAAATGTGATGAGTATTGGTTAATTTTCAAATCCTTCCACTCAGAAAAGGTAAAAAAAAGTATACGAGAAAAGGGGGCGTCTGGACCGCCGGATCACACCTCTGAATCCTTAACTGTACAACTTTGGCAAGTAAAAAATACGGCGCAAAATAAAAAAATATATTCACAGAAATTAGATAGTGTCAATTTTCACATTTAAAATATGATAACAATCAGATAACTGGAACTCTACAATGATGCCGCTCTACATGTAGCAATGCACACAAAATCCTAATGTGAGGTTTTTGTATAATTTGTGACACCACTTTGGCAATGAATACCTAATGTGAGGTTTTTGTATTATTTGTGACACCACTTTGGCAATGAATACCTAATGTGAGCTTTTTTCTTTATATTAATGCAATATGTGGCAGGATAAACTCTTCTCAAACTGCAATTTAAGGACAAACAAAAATAATGCTAAAAAGTGACCAAGTATGACAAAATGAGTCACAGTGACAAAAATATTTTAATTGAGATTTTTAAATAATCAGATAGGGATGATCACAGCTTTAAAATGATGTAAAAATCATTGCTCTATATTGCTCCATCTCCAAGATATTTTGTGATGTTTTGGTTTGTTTTAAATTAAATGATGACACATGGGCTATTTGCCTTTCATAAACTGACCATTTTAGAGCAGTTCATCATGTTTTTTCATGAAATTAATGCCTTTAGTCAATGAAAGACATACTTAGGTATGTAAAAATGACAAAAACAATTTTTAAAATGTCATCCTTCTGATCTAGTTTTGCATTTATTGAGAAATCTACATGTGACGTCTGAATAATTTTGCTGTGTCGGGTCACACATAAGTTTGAAGATACCTCAGCAAATTTTTAATCAGCTGCTGTTAGGGTCAAACATATATCTGTAATACATGGTGTACAGAAGAAATCCACTACATTCCTTTTTTCTGATTAGCATCAAGGGCTCATTTGTACACACTTCAGCATAAACAGGACAACATATAATGACAATTGTTATACCAGTTGTAGCCCACTGTCTGGGATGAAATAGCCCAATGTATCATGTATTATGAACATCACATCTCAGGCAGATACTCTACCTTTGAGCTATATCTTACTTAGTAGTATCTTCATACAGATACAGGCCAGAACAATCAGTGTAGAGGACCAGATGGGCCAGTTGGCATGGGCCTACGATTTTTATGGGGTCTACTCCCGGTATATAGCACTGATTACAAAAATACTTAATTATCTGTTTGAAATGGGGGGCCTACATTTCCCATCTGACCTGGGCCTATTATCAGCTTTGCATGGGCCTGTACAGATGCACATGTAAAAAATGACAAACATAAATTATTCTGTAACACAGTTTCATTGCTATTAACTTGACCATCATGAGAAGAAAGAAGCAGTGTTTGCATTTGTGAAACAGACTGTCAAACTGACAACATAAAGTTATCTATGGGCAAGAAATTTGTCAACTCTATGAACCTGCCTTCAGGGTAAGGAAAAGATGAACTTTTTAACTCATGGGGAAATGAAAGGAACATTTATTTACAGACAGACCAGCATATTGTTTCAATTTCACCCATTCATCGTAATGTTGAATTTGAAATAATGCTCTGCAAGTCTTATTGGTTGATTGTACTTATATTTGTGCTTATATCCAAGCACATTGTCCTGGGAACACAGCTGAGGTTAGTGTTAGCAGGAGAGAAGAAACCCGCAGCTGCCACATTAATGAAGCTACTCTTATTGATAAGCAGCAAGGGATCTTTTATATGCACAATTCCACAAACAGGATGGCACATACCATAGCCTTTGATAAACCAGTTGTGAACCATTGGTCAGTGTAGGTGGTACTGACCCACTGAGCCTTGCAGAGCACTGATTCTGGGTTGGAGCTTAAAAATATATTTCCTGCTTTAACTGAGCCGATATTGAGATTAAAAATTCCATGCCTCAACTGAGATTTAATCCCAGCACCTACCAGCCACAAGTCAGATAGCTTCATCACTCACTATCGAGGCCATCAGCATATTGTTTAAACTAGCCTTTTAAAGTGACGATGAAACACAGATGAAGCATATACGGGTGTCTGAATTGTCTGAATTCTCTTACGCACATTGTATATATTCCACACAGTTCTGTTTCAACCCAGAGTAAGTGCTCAGCAAGTCTTAATGGGAGGCATACACAACTTGTATATATACTTGACATTGGAACTCAATGTGCTTCAAATCAAGACCAATAAAAACAATTTACTTTTGATTGGTGACTTTTTGGCCAGCGTAGTAAACCTGCCAGCAGTAACACTCTCACAACCTCTAATACAGGAGCAGAGCCTGTGAAACATAACTGTCTGCCTAGCTTGCCTCAGCCAGGGCCATATTGCATTGATAAGAACAGGGAAACAGGACCTTGGCACCACCTAATGGCCACTTAATATCAGCCAAACCTAGTTAACATTGGCCAGAACACACTGGAGACAGCATGCAATAAAACAGATTCAGCTTTACACCAATTAATGGATGGAATCAAAGAGAACCAATTGGAATGCCAAGTTGGTCACAAGAACTGTGTTTACACTTCCAACATGGTGCCTGTGAATTAGGGAGGGTCAGTTTTGGGTTACAGGTATAACTGGCAATTATTGAATTATCATACATGTATCAGTAAGTGGTTTGAAATTGCACGGCCATTTTGGTAAAATGAGTACTGTATAAAAATTAATGGAAACATCTGCAAGATGGCTGGTAATAAAACCATGTGTATTTGATACAATGTGTGTGTACTTTGTACAATGTTCATCCAATATTATGTACCTTTTTTGATAAATATTAGTGGCATTAGCATTCTATGTTTGAAGGGTGGATCCAGGCATTGTGAAAGAGGGGTTTTGAAAGTAAGATTAATGGAATGCCAAACATCAAAAGTATACAGGCCCTCATAAGGGTGTCTTATGGATGTTCTAGTATATTCCATACAACATATCGAGGGTTAGGAGCACAATTGCTTCATGTCCATTTTAGCACTTTTGAGAAAATCCCATTTTAAGATTTGCATGAGTTGTCTTGATGGACATATTTCAAATTTAAAAGGTCTGTTTTGATAGGAAGGAAGCTTCAGGACATATCACAAGTTTGCTCAGAAGAAAGAGCGTAATAAAAAATGTAACTTTTGCTGAAAATCTCCATTTTGCAAATTTGTGACATATAGCAATTGTGCTCCAAATTCTCAATATGCACTTACCGATTTCAGCTTCAGAAAAAATAATAGATAATTTTTTTGAATTGGAACACTATGTTTATAAACTGTAAAGGATTCAGGGAAGTCCAGTTCATGATTGGCTAGGGATATTTGGTGGTCCAGTTTATAAATGCAAAGAAAATTGGAATTTTTAATTCATAAACTTGAACAAATGGCATGAATCTCCGTGTTCCAGTGGTAGAATGTCGGACTATTATGCTGATGACAGTGGTTCAAAACCTATCAGAAGCTTATTCACACTTGGCAACATGTCAAAATAATCAAATGTTTGACATCCAATAGCCAGTGATTAATAAATCAAGGTGCTCTAGGGGTGTCATTAAACAACAAAAAAGTTAATGAATTGCAAAGCATGCTGGGAAATCCAATTCAAGAAATACTCAATATCAATTATAAACCATAAACAGATAATAAACCAAGATTATTAATGTTTTTCAGGTTCTTTTTCTAGTTAGAAGTAACAAAATGGTAATAATATGCCAACAAACAACTTGTTGAAAGACTTTATGTGATGGCATAATTTTCTCAGGCCACACACTACTCTCTACATCACTGTCATTGCTTTGTGTCACATCAAACAGCTGTCTTTATCAGCTGTTACAAGTTTCTACAACCACGCTGAGAACAGCTGCAATTTGTTTAAACAAGATATGAAATATTTTGCAAACAAAAAGTGAAGAAAAGTCGTGTAATCTTTACAACATATCTAGTAATCTTATAATAGTCTGTATCCACTTTCTTCAGTTACATACACGGCAGGATAAGGATGCTTATACATTTTTTTTATATATCTTGCCGGATTCTGGTTCTAGACTTACATGGGGCATTTTGGTCACTTTTATGAAGAAAAAAAACTATATCACAGGTTACATTTTCACAATCATAAATTATAAACCTAGAAATATTAAGCAACCAGAAGTTAGCATGAGATTCGTCTTTCACTATTTGACATTCGAATGTCGAATAACGTGTTAGCGCGTTTTCGACATTCAAATAATGAATAATGTGCTAGCGCGTTATTCTACATTCAAATAATGAATAATGTGCTATCACGTTATTCGACATTCAAATAATGAATAATGTGCTAGCACGTTATTCGACATTCAAATAACGTTTTTGGTTCAATTAGTGATCCATAATTTGTTTAAGAAACATTCAAAAATGTGTTTTTTAGGTTTACTTTTGAAAATACATATAAATATTTGAATCCCGAATCCAGTGCTAGCCTGTGGTGTCGTTTGGCTGTGTGAGTTCTCAGCTAGAGGCCCATCATGGTGATCTCGATTCTGCCGGCTCCAGCCGTGGCAGGCAAGCATTGCTCGACATTCGAATGTTAAATAACATGCTAGACCATTATTCGACATTCAAATAACTGGGTTTTTTTTCAGTTAGTGATCCATAATATTTAAGTGTAAAAAATTATTTAATGGAATTATTTAAGAAATATTGAAATTATTTATTAAACGTTTGAAATATATAATACATAGCTTATGTATTAAATAAATATTTTAGATATTTAATAAATCTTAGCCGACAGCTGAGAGCTCACACAGCCAAACGACACCACACGTTAGACTAACATCTCGTTTAATGATGAATGTCAGGCAAGCACTAGATTCGGGATTCAAAGATGTATCTGCATTTTAAAAAGAAAACCTCAGAAACACACTTTTGAATGTTTTTTAGACAAATTATGGATCACTAACTGAAACAAAAAGTTCTCTGAATGTCGTATAATGGGCTAGCACATTATATATTATTTGAATGTCGAATAACGAAAGAAAAAAGTAAATAATGATAAAAATCTGTATTTTAAAATGTAAACCTTAGAAACACATTTTTGAATGTTTCTTAAACGCATTATGAATCACTAACTGAAACAAAAAAGTTATTTGAATGTCGAATAACGGTCTAGCACGTTATTCGACATTCGAATGTCGAGCAATGCTTGCCTGCCACGGCTGGAGCCGGCAGAACCGAGATTGCCATGATTGGCCTCTAGCTGAGAGCTCACACAGTCAAACGACACCACAAATATTTATAAGTATTTTCAAAAGTAAACCTAAGAAACACATTTTGAATGTTTTTTAAACCAGTTATGGATTACTAACGGAACTGTAAACGTGCTAGTACATTATTCATTATTTGAATGTCGAATAACGCGCTATAAGATTATTCGTTATTTGAATGTCAAATAACAAAAGACGAATCTCGTGCTAACTTCTGATTGCCGAAATATTATATATATATACCTACCTACCTACCTACCTAACTTCCTTCCATCCATCCATCCATCCATCCATCCATCCATCCATCCATCCATCCATCCATCCATCCATCCATCCATCC
>JAULBS010123017.1:0-28942 GCA_032355785.1 Symmetromphalus regularis | reverse complement strand
TAATTCATAAAGTAGTTTCGGTTATAGTCCGAAATAGTGCAAAACTGAGGTTCATGCATCTATGAACGTTTTTTTTTAAAGTCACCTGATGTCATTTGGACTAATCCAACTATTTATAACAAATGTGTATTTACAAAATGGAATTATATTTATATTGACTCTCACCTTTCATAATCCTCCTCCTCATATATGAGGAGAAAATGTCAAGAACTATTTTCGTGCATGTGCACTGGAACGTCATATTAAAATATTTTCAGTGTTAATTAATACCTAAATAAGCAAAAATAGAACATTGCTGTGTAAGCATAAATTTGATACTAAATTTAAAAAGATAAAACATTATTTTGTCAAATCAATCGTATTACGTTGCATCTGTGCAGAAACCTTTTCCAGTTAGTAAATTCGTTCACAGTATGTTAAGGATGTTTTAGTTTTAGACCTCTGAAGATCTGGCAGATAATTGTTTTACTCATTATAAGACTAGTTTTGCATAACTAATTGTTTTGTTAATGCACTTTAAACATTTTTTATTACATGAATAATTGTTTAAAAAACAGCATATACTGAAGGTCACCTCTCCCATTTATCAGTGATTGATCTAATCAGTAATTGGTTAGAAGCAAAACATTCAAAGTATCATCTGTAAGTGAAATTATCATTGCAAACTTGAAAACCAAGGGTTAGTAGGAAATGGATGTTCTGAATTATGTAACAAAGATGAACATAATATTATCATGTTTAGTAAAGAAAAGGCATAATTATCAACTGTTAGTTTCAAATTTGACACTTGTTATTTTATTTTTAGTCATGGCCAAGCTTGTGCAACCGCCAACTCGATTCACTCATGAGGAATGGAAACGATCTAATTTAACAAAATATGCCAATGCTGATGTTGAGAGGGCTGCAGCTGAAAGATTGGTTGATGAGTCAAAGCGGTTAGCTGATGAAACAGAAAAAAGAGCAAACAAAACTCAAAGAGATGTGAATAAAAAATTGCGTAAGTATTCAGTACCATATTGGATTTATCAGAGCAGTTGCTATCACATGGTTTTTCTGCTTCCATAAATATTGGAATTTAATTAGTCAGCTATTTTTAAATGATTATTTAATGTTAGTTCTTTGTCACAATCATTATTATATATGTAATGAGTGACTGAAATTCACTACATACAAATTGAAGCTAGAAATATGTCAATCTAATTTCACCTAAAATTACATTTTTAACTGTATGAACATTGACAGATATTTACATGTTTTAATTTCAGAACAAAGACTTGATGATATTAAGTTCTGGAAGAAAGAACTTGATGACAAACTTGAAGGAATTACCACTGAAATTGACAATCTTGTGGTGTTTAAGACCAGACTGGAGAAGGCTTTGGAGGCAACAGAAGAACCACTCCATATAGCTAGACAATGCTTATCAAACAGGTACAATAAAAATGCATACAAAAATGAGTTCACTAGACTTGTGTAAGCAAGAAACAAAACAACAGTGCCTGCATTGTATTTTGTTACGTATAGCAGACCTGCCTACCCATAGAAAACCCTTTCAGGAATCTAGGGCCCATAAACATGATTTCTCAGGAAATCTAAGGGTTCTATCAGAAATGTGTCAAATGTGACAACTGAATTGTTCTTTCAAGATGTTAAATGATCATTTGCTTTAATATTTTCTATCAACAACTCAGCATTTATTGTACATTTAATAATGTTGCATGTGCTGTAATACACCCGTTTGGACGTCATGTCCCTCCTGCAGACATCGCATCTGCCACATCCAATGCCAAAGTTATGCAAATGCTCTTGTTGGAACTGAACTTTGACAACTTTAGTGATAAAAAAAATAAAAATAAAAATCTAGGCAACTTGGCCAGCCAGCGGAATGTTTGACTGTATTGCCTAAATGCTGTAGTTTGGGGTGTCTGTCCGGAAATATTACGGAGAAACCGGAAAGGTAGGCAGGTCTGGTATAGGAATCACTATTTGGTGATGAGTGATGCATTATTTATTAGAGTGGGAATGATCATTAAACACTTTACCAGGAATTGTTTAATAAACTAATCCAAACTTATGTATAAATGGTATTAATCTCGAGCCAGTACCTAAAAAACAAATCTGAAGTTAAGAAAAATACGGAACGTTAACATACAAATTACAATGTCGAGCTTTAACATTAATACTGGTCTAATGCCACATTTTAGGCTGTCAGGCCAGTTCAGACCATACATTTTAATATAATACTGGCCCAGTGAAGCCATCATTATTTCAGAAAGATAAGTAAAAACTTTTGTGTAATTTTTTTTATAGCTAAAAGAATGAATTTCATATTGTTTATGATTAAAACTTCCATGTGACCTAGACTGATAGTACATAGAACTGTGTTGTTTCAGTTTGTTACGATTACATGGCTAACAACTTTTCATTCATTTGTGTTATGCTTGGGTATTGGGTACACTGGCAAGTCTAGGTTGTAGTTTCATTTTTAAAACCTAAACCTTACAATGAAACAAATAATCAGTGGTTTATAAACAGATGTACAGCAAACCTACAGCTCTTGCTCAATGTTAATTTATTTTATGTACACTTAACGTCTGAAGGTTATAATTGCTAGTGTTCTTGTTCATTTTGCACCTGCATTAAGTTGCAACAGTTACTTCCCTTTACTGTATACTTGCCAGTATTCAGTAAACAACTGATTAATTGAAACGAAGTAAATATTTAACACACCAGCACAAACACTGGTTAAATAATGAGTAATGTTGAAACTGAACATAAAAGTAATGGCAGTCATTTTCTTCCTTATTGTCAAAATCAGACAAACAAAACGAAAATGTTATGGGAACATACCTTTAGAAAATAATAACCTGATTGCATACACAAAATATATATTTTAGTTTGTGACCACTAGAACATGTTGTTTTATGTGCATATGTAATGTTTGAGGTTACATAAACATATTTTATATTCTGATCATACACTAAAATGGGCAAGTGGAAAAGCATAATCACTAACAAATAGAAAGCAATGGTAATATATAACCACTCCCCCACTCCCAGTAATTGCTAAATTCCTGTCCATTTACATAGCGAAGCATGTATTGGTAATGTGGACACAGTGTATGGCAGCATGGTGATAATTTCCACTAATCTGCCCTGATTAAAATGGGGACTGAAAATGATAAAGGGAACTGATCAAGTGTTAAACACCTTTACTGCATAGATACCTGCACACATAGGGGCTATCAGCAAGTTTACAAACACATCATCATTTAACTTTCAAAGACTAAGAGGGTCAATCAAAAAAATTGTGGATCTAATGAAAATTATTGGGGCAGTAACTTTTCAAATCTATTGCCCCACCCTCCAGATCATGGGTTAAGGAAATGTAATGTCAACCCCTGAATACACAGATAGATTTTACGTTATTATATATTTTTCTGTGATTTGATATTAAATGACTGCTTTGTTTTAGAGAAAAGCGGATAGGCATTGACCTTGTGCATGACGATGTTCAGAAAGAACTAATCAAGGAAGTTGAGACTCTCGAAGGTGTCCAGGCACTTCTGAAACGAACTATTGAACAATCCACAGAGCAGATTAGGTTTGTGCATTTGTAAAAATACTAGCGTGTAGGGTTTAGTACAGCATTATCACTCAACAGCATAAATCCCTCTTTATACACCCACCAATGTTTTTGTGCTTTGGAGATACATCATGTATTCTCAATTATCCTTGGTTACCTTTTGAAGATATATATTGAAAGCTCATCCATGTATCTTTTCAATACTCACTGTACCTTTTTTGTCTTACCATGGTACAAAATGTTTATACAGACTGATTCAACTATATTTTATTATTATTAATTTTTATTTATTTTTTTGTTAAAGATTAGCACAGGCTTTTCATTTTGCAGATATATTGAAACGGTCATTTCTGTTCAGTAGTCACTGTACTTTTATTGTCTCACCATGGTACAAAATGTTTAGTTAGACTGTGTCACATTTTTATCCTCATTCACACTCCTTTAATTAGGGTACATGAGGCTACATGTTTGTCATACAGGTACATAGTAAAAATAGCCATGTATGTTTCACATGTTAACTATATGTTTAACGTACGTTCTGTTAAACATGTTTGCAGACATACATTTCACATACATGTACGTTTCTTTGAACATATGTTTAACAGAACACGTTTAACGTATGTTGAACATAATTATGAGTATTTATGGTGGGTTTTTGTTCCCCTAGTAATCAACAAGATGTCCTTAACAATGATAAAACAGTTGTCTAAAGTAATTAGAAAAGTGGCCGTTGTATAATTTTACGTATGCTTGATCCAGAAATATATCAGGGATATTTAAAAAAATCAAATTATATATACCTTCCTTAGCAAACAAGATGGTGTCCAAAGCAAGTGGAACTTATAAATATCTACAGAAGCCCTTTCCATGTCATTGCGTATGACATTAACATATGACTTTTATATGATAAAAAATCCTTTTTTCATATGTTTAATGTATGTCCACCTATTTACATAAAAACATTATATTCATAAATGTACTTTAAACATGTTTCACGTACGTGAAATGTATGGCACTATTTTTGCTATGTAGTTCCATATCAGTCTACCGTGCAAGCCTTTCTTAAGTTGTAAGTGGATAGCTAGTCTTTTTCTCTTGCTGATATACAACTCAAAATAATTTAATGGTCAATAATTTAAGAGTAATGAATTTTGATGGACATTTCATGATTTGTTTAGCTTGGTATAACTAAATAGAGTGTAAAGAATACAAAATTAATGAAAATTTCCTTAAAATCTTTCTTCAGTTAGTTTTTCATAGCAGTAAAAATGGGATCATTTCAACAAATTTTTCTAATTGGGATGTTTTATTGACTTCTCAACAGACACGTTCTTCATGTGCATTCCCTATTCTGCAGACACGTTCTTCATGTGCATTCCCTATTCTGCAGACACGTTCTTCATGTGCATTCCCTATTCTGCAGGCACAATTTCACAATAAATACAGGTTGCATTAAAGTATGGTTCATATTTCACTGCTTTAGAACCAAAAGGGTGTAAGATTGGGTTTGGCATTTACTGGTATTACTGAATGCCCCTAAATGAGCTGCATCTGGTGCACAAACTTGAAAGGGTGTATGTAGGTTTCTGAAGTTATCCCACATTTATCTTAAAATCAAAAGATATTCCACGTAAAACTTGTGTCTAGGTGATAAAAGTTTTTTGCCCTTTTATTCATTATCTACTACCCCAACTTATACCCTTTTGGTTCTGAAGCAGCGATTTGAATTTCAAAGATGACAGTTGAGCATTAAAAACATGTTCTTTGTCACCAGTTATTCATTATTTTGATTCTCACTGAATGAGTAACGTGCATTTGAAATAAAAGGCTCATTGGTTTTCAACTCTACTGAAATGAACTTGTAATATTTAATCAAAAAACAAATCCCCTCTCAAACCAAAGGAAGTAATTTGTGTGTATCAAGTTATTTTTACTTTGTGATTTTTGTTGTTATAGACTAAACCGGAAAGCAAAGTATCTACTGGAGAAAGACCTCAAGGACAAGGGTACTGCAGTTGCCATTGATGAATACTGTGAGAATCTTAGAAACAACTCTGCTGAAATATATTGCAAAGATGGTGCAGCCAAAATAGAAGCAAAGTAAACAATATTTTTTAAACATGTAGCTTGTGATGTTGATTGATAACAATTAGCTCTGTACGAAGCATGTTTTGGTGGTTTTATGTTTTGTCCAATGTCCAAGTCTTTTTCTGATTGGTCCTATTGCTGTACATTCTAATTTTGATCATTTGTAAATCTGAAGCAGAACTAATGTAACTAAGATAAGAATTTTAATGTCGTTATTTCAGATTTGGTTCAAACACCCCATGTAATACTTTCTCTATTTTTTGGCCAGTATTGTGCTGCAAATGATGTTCATTTGTTCTTATTTCAGTTCTGTTTCACCAGAAGACTGGCAGGACTTCTCTAATGATAACATTGAGAATGCCGAGCGTGAGCGTCAGAATTCTGTGGAACTGCGTACACTAGTGGATGGCATTCTACAGCAGACAACCAACGACATGCGTAAGCAGTGTGACGACGTCAATTTGGCATTCACCAAGCGTATTGCAGAAACCAAGGACACCAAGGGCAAACTGGAAGATAATCTCAATAAGGTAAATGATGAAAGGAAAGGAATGTTTATTTAACAAGATTCCAGTACATTGTTTAATGAAGCTCTGTCTCCAGCCTCAGTCAGTATGTGTTTTCTTTACTCTATAAAATATCATGTCAACCTCTCCATAGTGCCACAACTGTTTTGTTACATCAGTTAATTTATTAGTTAATACACATTTAAATATTAATATGTGTAGGAAAAACAAGTATGATGAGGAAAATGTGAATGAAGTCTTCCTTTTTGTGTGATCTGAAAGGTCATGATTATAAGGAGTTTAAAAATAAAACCAATATTAATACATAACATTCTAAAATACAAATAGAACATCCACTGAAAACAGATGTTTTAAAGCTCAGTCACAGAGAACACCTATCCACAAAGATAATACCACTTCAAGATCTGGTACAAGTTATGTAATGCTACAATCAAAACACCTTTTTACAACAAATTTCAGAAATGGTTGCTTTGATTGGTCTTTGTAAGGGAATTCCTCATCATTTTAACCAGTGGTTAGGAAATCAGGAAACAGAACAATATCATGATTTAATGGTTTGTAATAGCACTGAACAGAGCAATGCAAAAAATACATAAATATTACTTGTAATTAATAGTGTTTATCTGTCTATTCCAGGTCATCGCTGAAATCAAGGAAATGGAAGAGAACATCACTCGTCTTAAGAAGGCCATTGCAGACAAGGCAGCACCACTGAAGTTGGCTCAAACACGCCTTGACACTCGTACCAACCGACCAAACGTGGAGTTGTGCCGTGATCCAGTCCAGTACAGGCTCATCGAAGAAGTTGGGGAACTTGAGCAGTCAATCGCAAGACTTGAGGACCGTCTTGCCAATGCAGAGAACTCCCTCAAAGGACTAGTTCGTAATCAGCAGTCTCTGGAGGAGGATATTGCAGTGAAGTCAAACACGTTGTTTATTGACGAGGTCGAGTGCATGGGAATGAGGAAAAGCATCAACATCCAGCAGTTTTAAGACATTAACAATGAAGTTGAAAAGAAAAAATGCTGACTATTTTGAAATTATTTGCAAACTATTTTGGAAGAAGTTGTTAA
Source organism: Symmetromphalus regularis (assembly GCA_032355785.1). Classification (NCBI taxonomy): domain Eukaryota; kingdom Metazoa; phylum Mollusca; class Gastropoda; order Neomphalida; family Neomphalidae; genus Symmetromphalus; species Symmetromphalus regularis. The sequence goes on along the minus strand of JAULBS010123017.1, from coordinate 21,669 downwards.
ATCGGATGGTCAAAGGTGCTGGCAGCAGGTTTGTTAAAACAGTTGTTGATCCAGACTTTGTGTGTAAAACATTTTTCTTGATGTAAAAACATGAAACTGCTGCTCATTATTTTTATAATATAATTGGCTGTTCTTTGAAAAATGCATATTTTACCTTTTATGTTGTCATGGATGTATTCTTCGGTTGTTATTTTTTTTTAATTTAAAAAACACACCACTTTTTAACATATTGAGCAGATACCGTACATACCAATTTAATAATTAATTTTTCTATGAAAATTTAATCATGCAAGGTATTCTATGAACATATTTTTGATAAAAGTTTATGGCCATTTTATTTTAACACATTTTCCTGCAATCCTGGAGATTTGATACTGGTATAAATACATAATTGATGGACTTGACAAAAACCCTGCTTCAGGATTTGAAATAAGTTTAACAATACTCAAGCATGTTAATGTATTAATATAGTGGACATTTGACCATTTTCACTGTTGCTCATGTATTTCATCAAATAGTATTTATGATTAGTTACTGAAAAAAACAAACTTGTATTATTAGAAGATCAAACTTGCAGGGAAATGAAATCACATTGTTTTTAGAACCTGTGGTACTGTATAATCGGGGGATATTAGGTGTCAAACATATGGTAAATGTGACATATTTGAAGGCAAATGCAAACACAAACTTACCAGTTTTGTAAGTATTAGTAATTATATATTCGTTATCTTCAGTATGTACATTTCTTTGTTAGTCTAGATGGAATATATTGCGAATCTGATGCCAGCATCTGTGACCTATTTTAAACTGTTCCATTAAAACGTGGCCACATCCTGTGTGATAGCAAGGATTTCCAGTCTATTAAATGTACAATCTGAATGGGGAATAATATACAAATAAACTGAAGCACTTATTATAAACTACATCGCTTTCTTTACACTCAATTCTGTCCATTACTAGTAGTTCTGTGGAGAATATACCGTTATTCACTGGTCCTTATGAAGTTTTATACACAATAGTTTATACGTTTCACACATTTACTTCCATCTAAGCAATACCAAGTGTACCTAGATGTATCAGGGATGATGGCCAGTCCACGTTTAATGTGATATTTTATTTTTGTTATTTAGCCATAACTGTTGTTTAGAATCGCCGACACTATATACATGTTTTACGTGAAGCTTGCTCACAATTAATTGTACATTATTTGCAACTTTCATTTCTGTGTACAAATTTCATGAACTATATAACATTAAAATATTTATCAGACAATTGTGTTATTGTTTGTTAGATTGAAATTACGTGTTTGAGGGTACTTTAAAAAGTTCTCGGCCTCACCCGGACACAAGTGGCATAACTCCCATTTTGGGGTATAACTATAATATTATACAGTAAAGTAAAAACACTGTCTACAAAAACACAAGTCTTTGTCATCATTTTTTTCCAATCAAAAGAAAAAAAAAAGTGGAAAGCTTTGAGCTGATGTGCTATTGCTCCAGAACAATGCACCCGTCCAAACAGCACAAGTGCTAGTTGCAGAAGCAGCCCAATGTGGCTTTTAACTGTTGCCCATTAACCTTACCCAACTTCTATCTGTTTCCCAAACTGAAATCTCACTTGCACGGTCACCATTTTCAGAGTGATGATTAAGTCATCCATGTTGTTAATAAGTATCTGGAGGCTCAAGATGCAACCTTCATTGAAGTTGAAGACTGTTTGAAAAATAATGCAAGAACAATCTTTCTCCTGGGACATTTTCTGGGACATTTTGTATACTGAACAAAAGTACAATTTTCTTTGGAAGACTGGATTTCATGCTAACATCTGTACGCAGTATTACTTTGACCACAGATACCTTTTAAGTCCGATCTGGAAGGAACGTATTACAACAAAATTAGAAATATAATTGGCCTTCAACATCATCCAGCTGCAATCCAATGGAAAACATGAATACACTTGATACTCCCAGCTACATGGGCTGTCCAGGGCAGGCATGTTTGAACCACAATTGATTTCAGAACATTGAGGCGGTATTTGCAGGCCTCTGGCAATTATACATACATTACTTTTGTTCACCCATCAATTTGATTCACTCTTGTTTTGCAAGATCAATTTTTCATTCAAGCATTATTTATACAATTGGAGAACCAAGCAAACTAGAAAATGGAGAGAGTCCTGATCAAATGGTAAATATAATTTTATAAATGTCTCATATGAACAGATAGATCTCATGTCGAATATTATGAAGGGTTACAAATAAGAATGTTAATAAAATGATCACTTTGAGGGCACAAAAGGAAAAATTGAGATGACATGGAGCCATTACAGACAACTTCATAAAACCCCACCTGTCACTTAGTTCAAAATTGTTATAAAAAGCATTAAGATACTGTTAGTTCGGTGAAGTTCTGTCTGGCAAGACTGCATTCCCGTTAGTATCAGCTACTATAAGTGGTACAGAATCTTAGAAAAAACGATTTTGAAGAAAATTCTTTAAATACCCGTTGTTGACATTTGCAGTTACTTTCTATTCAAAGAAAACAAAACATGAAATTTCATCACTGTCTTTATTTTGACATACATGGTAAAATACATGTAAGAAAGGGATTAACAACAGTGTTGTACATAAAATATTTATTTAAAATATAAATACTTTGCATTAAATAATACCCATTAATGTATACAGTAAAATAAAAATATGTACAGAAACTAATGGATGAACTGAACTAATATTGTATCCATCCACCCACTTTGGACATATTAGAACCACAAATATACACTTTATTTATTTAATTATTCTTAATATACTGGTAACTATTGGGGATAACTGTTAAACTGCTAAACATAATTTATAAAACCTTGTCCAATCATATAAAAGGTTATAAAATTGACAACCAATCACATTAGTCAAAACAAACATACTGACATATACGTAATATGAGTATTTTAAAATTCTTCATATTAAAGCTGTGAAATTAATAGCTCATGTAGATGTTGTAAAACAGCTACTAGATTTTGGTAGCTACATTGATGTTACCTGTAAAACAAGGCTGCCTTGAATTTGCCTCGTGCCAATATATGTAACACATTTTTTTTAATTTAAATTTGCGATTAACAGATATATTTTGGCTAACTGGCAAGGTGATTTTAACAGTGCAGGAGTGAAGAAATTTTATTCAAAAAGGCCGGCCCTATGATATTGGCAGTCCTCCTACAGATGGTCAAGGAAGGATGAAATTGTTTTATGTCATACATACGTATTTGTCATACATATTTAACTCCTATTTTTCATCAGAAAAAGGACCATCCACCTCATTGTGAACACTGTCAGTGTATATTGACAGTGCGTCATATTCTGGTGGATTGTCCTCACCTTCAGCCTGTTAGAGATGGTGTATTTGTTAATGAGAGTGTGGTGGAACCATTTCGATTCCATCCACAGCTTATTGTTTTTGAATATAAACAAACTTATTTTTATGTGAAATGTTTTTTTCGGTAGTGATATATTGAATTTGTGTTTATTTAAAATATTTTTTAGTTGTTAATTTGATTCAAATCAATATATTGTACATAAGTTGTAATATCATTGATTTGTATGTACATGTTTTGAAAAATGTATGTATGTTAGAAAATAGTTGAATGTAAAGTAATGTTTGTTTTATTTAATTACGCCTCTAGAACACACTGATTTTTATCTTATTATCGGTTATTGGATGTCAATCATGTGATCATTCTGACATATGTATTTAGAGGAAATCCACTGCCGCCACATAGGCTACACTTTCTGATAAGCAGCAAGGGGTCTTTTATATGCACCGTCCCACATAGGACAGCACATACCACAGCCTTTGATGAACCAGTTGTGGACCACTGGTTGGAATGGAAAATAGCCTAAACTGCATAGTTGAATGTAACCACAGTGTGACCCCCGATAGCTGATGTTTACTTTTGTTCTGAAAGGGTCGTTAAATAAATAGTTAAATAAATAATTACCTATAAAACTCCTAGTTAATAAAAATGTACTAAAACATATCTAAGGTTTGTTACGTACCACAGCTGGCTGATGTAAAAATAATACCTGAGATTGAGATAATTGATTTTGCAGTCCACCTGTTAGTTGATGTTAATTATAAAAACAAGATGCATTCCGATGTGATGAAACTGCTACATGATGTGGATGATGTGCAAGTGCTACCTGATGTTGGTGCCATGATATTCTGTAACCAATTTCCTTGTCTCTTCCAGGTCATCTGGGTATTCTTTGTGCTTCTCTTCATTGGGAATGTAGTGAGTTGAGCAGTACTGTTCAAAATATCGGCCAACTTCTGGATGGTCAATAACATTCGGATCATCTAGATACAACAGACTTTCTAAAGAAAAGAAAAATACATTTACAATTGTTAGTGGTGAAATATGACAAAATAATCCCATTCTGTAGATTTATTATCTGGATAATCATAATTAAAATCAACATGTGGAAAGTAGTACTACCATAATATCCTTCATTCTGTCTACATTACAAGTACACTTAGAATTTAACTTTAACAATTCTATGTTCAAATAGTGAACTCAAACATGCAAAATTATTATAGGTGAATATTATTAATTTTATATCACTTTATTACAAAGATAAATTACCTTCTCTAGCATATCTGTCACTGCCTTCACCAACAACAACAAATTATTGCAAAAGGGACATATTACGGCAGGTGAATATTATTTAATTTTAAATTGGTTTATTACACAGATAAATTACCTTGTTCAGCATATCTGTTGCTTCCATCATCAACAATGATAAATTATTGCATACAAATATTATTAAAATTTTAATTTTAAATCAGTTTATTACACAGATAAATTACCTTGTGCAGCATATCTGTTGCTGCCATCATCAACAAGGACATTATAAAATGGCTGCTTGTGTTTGTTGGGCAGATTGTTGACTCCCATCTGTAAAATCCACTCTTTGCTGGCCTGACATGAATTATCCCACCCATAGATCACACAGGTATAGTGGTACCTGTAACAGAAATAATTACATTTATATTACATGGCACTATTTTAAAACCAATTAGTGGCAATGATTATATAATTTGTACAGTTAATTTGGTAAAATTATTTATATACTGTTTAAATTTTGTAAGATCATTTTATGGAAAAATTAAATATAGTGTGATCGTAGTACAAAGTTAAATTTTGTAGGATCATTATGCAAAGTTTAAATTTTATAACATAATTGTGCAATGTTAAAATTTTAAAGTTCATTCTAGAAAATATAGAATTTTACAAAAATTAAAATCAGTAACCTTACCGTTTGTGTTTCATGATCATTCCTACTGAATATGTGACATCTTTGTTGTCTTTCCTCAACTTTGGCTTATTCTGTGTGAAAATAAATTTAACATCAAGAAACAACAAAAGCCATACAATTACATGAAAGAAAAGAATATAATTATCTAGGAGACAGATTACATAAAAACGTAACTGTATTATGAAACGCTGTGTACAGATTGTCTGTATTAAGGCTAATATGCCAAAACAAAATGTGACAATGTTCAAGATAATTAGATAGAAGATTGCAGAAAGTAAAACTGTTTATTCCTCCTATTAGAATTATTGTTTTCATGTTTTAGCTTGGGGTCATTTACAATTATAATAACTGACATTTTTCCATTTGTACCAAAAGTATTAATTTTCAAACACTCAGTTCCCCACTCCACCACTTAAATTACTTCACATAAGCTGTCAATTTTTTTAAAGATTTCGATCAATATTTTAAGGATTAATTTAAATTCATACACTAGAAATGAATCGACTTCCCCAAAGTGTATGTCGTGTGTGAATAAGAATATGTTCAAGTAAAACAAAAACCCAACTAACATTGATTTAAATTTTGTTTCTATTAAAATTGTTATTTTTTGTCAGATTAAAATAGATAACATTTTTATTGTTCCTGTTATTGTTATTTTCATGTAAGAGCAAAATAGATAACCTTTTTGGTCTTTTTGTTAGAATTGCTGTTTTCTTGCATTTGCATTTGAGCCTCTTGCTGTAGGAATGCTACGACTCCCATCCGACTGGCATCGAGATCTGCGATTCTCTGCAGACTATCTATCACCTGCAACAAGCAACAGTTAGCAATAAACACACTACACATGAAAAACTGCTATAAATGTTCAGCATATCTCTAAATATTTACAAACATATGTCAACCTCTGTGTGTGAATCATGTTGTATAACATGTTTATTATAACATAAATGAAACATGCTTTGCTATAAAAATGAAAGGTACCGTACATCAAATATTTTAATTGGGGCCAAGTGCAATCCTGTGTTAATTTGGTGATCAAATCATCCAATAAATCAACAAATCGCTTGAATAACTACCTTAGTAGCATGAGCAACTTGCCATTTTGAATTTGTAATGAGCAGCCAAACTGAAGTCATATAATATTTATATTTGTCTTCAAGAGAAGTGTGTTCAAAACAATAATGCACAATCTAATACGCTAGTTCCCAAGACTATGAGTATCTAGGCTAGATGACAAAATATAAGTTATTACAAGCACAGGTACCTGTCACCTACCTGAGGAAGGTTTATGTTCAAATGGAGATAGATGCGAACTTCTAGCAGTCTCATCTCGAGGTCATCGGGAGAGATGGTGAGATATAACTCCAGGGCATTCCTCAGACACATCAAACTGTCTCCCATCTGACTCTGATGTCGACCAATTTCAACCAGGTTGCGAGCCATTCTCTCAAACACCTACAAAACAAGTTAATTATAAATAACAAAACAAATAAAACCCCATTATTGTGTATTAATATAATTCAAATGAGGTTAACACTATTAATTTAACTACAACTGTACTAAGGTGATGTGGTTGCCCTCAAGAAAACATTGAGGAAGATGTAGCTTAGTGGTAGAGCTGTAGAAGAATTAAAATAGACTGCTCCTACTGACAGCAGCTGATGGCTATTTCACTGTTAGTCGAGTTGGTAGTGTTGGACTCAAACTGAGTCTTGATTCATATCCCCTTAGTGGAGGTTGAGATGTTGTCTGTTGCTATTGAGGTGCAGTACGATTGATCCTTTTTAGTTGAAACAGTTGATTATATGAAATTCCAGTCAGTGCTTCAGTACTTGTATATTGGTATTTGCTTTCACATTTTAGTGCTAATTAGGAGAAGCACATGATGAGGCAGAAGATTTCATCTCTTGTATGTACATTCATCCTAGGCAGGCAGTATGGAAAGTACTTCCATTCCTAGGAGAGTATGTTTGAATCATAGTTAGATACAATTACTTGGGCCATAGCTAGGAATTTTTGTTTTGAGGGGCAGATAAATTCCTGAAACTGATGAGACAAAAGGTGCGAGGCATTAGAGGGGACTGGGGGTATTTGACGAAAGCTAAATGAAAATTTGGAAATATCTTGAAAATGTTTCAAAGCCACCAGAAAAGAAAAGGAGAGAACAAGTGATGAAATTAAAGAAAAGAATAAACAGTATCAGAAGGAAACTCGCAACTGTTCTTAGCAAGAAAAATGGAAAAAGGACGAGAGAGGTGAACCCAGGGAGTGGATAATTTATGATGAAACACAAAATATTATGTTTTGCACTTTTTGTAAAAATAATATGCTCCACCTAACCAGAGCAAGGATTCGATGTTGTGGGAACTGATAAAATAAAATATCGGGCTAGTGATAATAACTGCATGCTAGTGGATTGTTTTATTTACTAGCTCAGCTGGCTATTAATAAAAATTCTAATCTCACAGGCCTGAAACAAGTGTTTTGATTTTATTTGCCTTTCCATCAGAACAGGTGTTCAGTTGTCAAAAGCAATCATAGGTAAATTTTAATTATCTAAAACTCCTCAAACAGTATAAAAGAGTATTTTCTTTTAAGTATGTTTCTGTTGTTCTTTATTGTTGTTTTATTTTTTTTTCCTGATTACATTACATGATGATCACTTTACTGACTTCTAGTGTGTCACTGTTCTCACCTGTTGTGGTGGTATGGTGGTGTATATGTTACTGTTGACGCACATGGAGGCAGGAACATCCAATATAGTGCAGCATTCATCTTGCTTCATGAAAATTCCTTTACGAAAGGCATCAATATAGGTGTACTGCTGGTCTGGTGATCCCCTAAGGTATAATCAGTCACAGTTAAAACATTAATCATAAGCAGCACGACATGGAAGTGACATTCTGGAATACCAAATTTATTAATTTTAAAGTATTAAAAATGAATATCAAGAATGTTATGGAATAAATTCATTTTAGTTCTTTCTAGGTATAATATTATCTTGTTATAAAATCCAGAAGTAAAATACATAAATAGTATTACATATATGTTATTTTCTCACATTTTGTTTAATGTGTATAAGAATGTACACTACCTGAGTGTATAGTACACATATGATATAATTCTTGTACATTACAGAATGCAATAAATAAAATGGGAGTAACAATGTGTGTGTGCTTCCATCTATTTATTACATTCCATCAGCAATTTTAATTAAATAAGTAACACGTTAATAGTTTATTTACAAATATAGCAAAATTATATGGAATTATCAAAATGTTGAAATTTGTATCTGATATGACAAATCTTTAGTCTGTGTAATAAAAGAAATATTTCTGAGTCACATAAAAATGTTTTTTATTACTACAGCAGGATTAAAAAGATTAAATAACATGTACTAAATATGTTTTGAAAGAATCACAATAGGTATTATTAAATTAACTAGTACTTACATGGGGTTTTCCAGCCAGCAAAGCAGGAAATGGGATGGAAAACTAACAGGCTCGCAGATAACACCTAGTCGCCTAGCAACACAGCTGTACAGAATACACAAAGTTATGGGGATACCCTTTTTTGTCTCCAGAACCTGTTTATAAAAATAAGATACATTAATATAATACTAGTATATAACCTCTATTTCATCAATCTACAAAGAGTACAACTTTACACAAATAATCTCATCTTTTGTCATTCCTTAGGCATTTTTTATGACTTATTTTAAAGATCTCCTTTCCTTAAAAAGAATGAAAGTGAAATCAAATAAAACAAAGCTTTTAGAGTTTTTTTGTTTGCCTCTGATATTACCTATTTAAAGAAAAATAACAAATAGTGTCCATGGTATTTTCCATGACACTTTTAGTGTAAAGTATACTTTATTTTTAATTATAAGAAAAAAATATATCTTGAAAACAACAACATTTAGTCTACTCAAAAAAGTGCCACCAAGAAAGAAAAAACTCTGTGGCAAGCTTTTAGAGTTTTTTTGTTTGCCTCTGATATTACCTATTTAAAGAAAAATAACCAATTCTGATGCTGATTTTTTTACATTTAACAAATCTATATTATATAGTGAAAAACCAGCACCACTGTGGGTAACTCTATTTTTTTCTACTCCTTTCAATCATTATTTTGAGTAATATCAGAAGTTGTGCACATGTTTGCTGCCAATAATTATGGTGAAATGGCACATTAAAAAATAAATAAAGTGTTAGAGGGATAAAATCTGTAAACCATGTCATAAAAAAATCTTACAAAGTTTAAATCCTTTACGACCTCTATGAATAATAAATCCAACAATTAAACTGAGATAAAATTCTGTTATTAATCCTTTCAACATGTCAAAAAAGAAAATACTTTTTATAATAAAAATAAGAAATATAATGTAAGATTGCAAAATTTTAAAAGATATGTCTTTTTCTTCATCTTTTTAATATGGTTGAAAAAACTATCACTTTTATGTTAAAATGAAGTCATACCGGACAACTATAGGTAATAAATTGCAAATAACTTAGAAAATAGAATGTTACCAGTGTTCACAGTAGTTATAACATAGACCTGACTTTTATCTACATGTGTAACAAAGAAATGAAGCTATTTTCCTCATTATTGCAGAAAAATGCTTAGTTTTAACATACACAATCATACAACAGATTAATACCAGTATCTATGAAATACTAAGTATTATACTTAAAATCTGGCAAATTCTACTAATTCCTATCTCACCTTGTCAATAAATGAATTGTCAGTATTGTAGTACATTGTGTCGTTGCCCTGGAAACCAAGCTCATCAAAGAGAACACTATTTACAGATTCCAGTACAAGCCTGCTCTGTTCTGGGCTCCATAATGAAGTAGTAATTTCTGAAAAAAGTAAACATTTCACAAGTAACACATACAGTACACTGAATGTTCACAGATGGGCGGAGTATGATTTTCTGCAGATGAACACCTGAAAGTGTAAGAGATCTTGCAGTGTTTCAAAGACACGTGAAGACATAGTTATGTTAGAACACTGATCTTGGGTTTTTTTAATTTCCCACAACCTTTTTTCAGTTCATGTTCTGAAGACAAAAAGGTTGGTATATGTTAGACAGCAAAACAGGATTTATCAAAAGTCATTTGTTATAGATATCATCTACCCACTACCTTTTCCAATAAATCCAGTAATGTTTCTATATTTCTATTATAATCTATGTTCACTTACCCAAACCCTACAATTAAGAAAATATCCATTGCAAAATAAAAGCTGTGGAGAAATAGTGTCCATGGTATTTTCCATGACACTTTTAGTGTAAATATACTTTATTTTTAATTATAAGAAAAAAATATATCTTGAAAAACAACAACATTTAGTTTACTCAAAAAAGTGCCACCAAGAAAGAAAAACTCTGTGGCAATCTCCACGGTATTGCCGATTGCTGCAGGCAAATTCAGGGGTTGCTTACCAACAGGGATCTCTGCCGCTCCACAAGCTGGGTGGTCTGGGCACCGACACTGCAGATTGCGACACACTTGTGTTGCAATATTGTCAAGACGATCATTGACGAGATTTTCTCCAACACTAACTGTTGGCTGACACCACTGACTGATTAATACAGCACCTGCAAACAAGATGGTGACTCAAACAATTTGTGGATAAACAATAATTAAATTTTAAAATTTTACAGAGGAACAATTTGACTCAATGCAGTTTTCTAATGAAGTTTTAAAGCATTTATAGCGTATATCGATTTTTTCCAAAAAAAATAAATTATTTTCTGTTATAATAATTTAGGTTGTCAGACAAGTCAATGCTGTTCATTACTATAATGGTAATATTATTTGGATAGCAACAAAAGTGCAAATACATCAATAGTCAATACTTCGTTGTTAACTGACATTAAGTTTATAAACTAATAATACTATTGTCGTTTCCATTAAGATCATGCTTCATTGGTAAACACTAACAGTAAATAAAATTGATTACATATTTTCTTTTATATATTACTTAGTTTAGAGATGTTTTCTATAACATCTTTGTTGGACAGTTTGTCAGCTAAAATTCAAATAAAAATTCCAAATATATATACATGTACATGTATATATTTTTAGTTAATATTTTTTAAATAATGGTTAGGTTGTGAGAAATATTAAATTATTCATTTCTTTTTCATGCTGGTGCTGTACTTTTACAATGCCAAAAAATACATTTATATTATAACATATTTTTCTTCTTCTTTCTCATCTTTAAACTTTAAACTTCAATTTTTTTGGTTATGGAATTTTATAAGGAAAAAAAATCAAAATTTTATTCTTATTTCACTTTCATGATTTTTAGGTTTGGTTGATCTGTCAACCAAGTAATAAAAATAAAATGCTGGTAGAATGTCAGATTCTCAATCTGATGAAAGTGGTTCAAAACCCATTGGAGGCTGGCTCATACGTGACAACATGACAAAATAACCAAATGTTTGACATTCAGTAGCCGATGAATAATAAATCAATGTGTTCTAGTAGTGTCATTAAACAAAATAAATTTAAAAAATAAAATGCCTAAGTTAAGGTCAGATTACGGAATAAACTCTTAAATTTCACAATTCATTTGTTTGCTATTTTAACAGACAACACCTGTTTCCAATCGTTGTTCAGTTGGGGGCAGACTGAGAAATGTCTGCCACTTCTTTGTGAGGTGCAGTTGTTGAATGTTGCGCAAAACCTTCTCCGCATAATACTTGTTTGTTAGATTTGCATGTCTAAAAACACAAAACAAATACATTTAGTATGGTAAACATGGAATATTGCAATTTATTACTTGACAAAGATATTTTCATTTATTCAAAACCAATTACATGACCTTTCATAAGGAGACTGATATTGCCCTCTGGGTACAGATTAAAAGTGATATTGCCCACAGATATTCTAGCCAATAAAAACAAAGCTCAACATCAAGTAAATTTATGAAATATAATGAGGCATCCATGTTTAGTTGTCTACCTTATTGTTTATATTGGTCTAGGTTGGCCATATTACTATATACTGGTATAAAATTTTCATGGCAATGTCATGTGCCATCACTTCTTCAACTTTGCCACTCACTACTAGTATTACAAACATTACACTATTCTTATTATCCAGTGCTATTTTTGGATATCCCCTACATATTTTGAACAGTATAATAACATAGTAAATTTGTTATCTGAATAAAAATTAGAAACTGGCTAGTTTCTCTAAGGGTGAACCTGGATTTTAGCATGAATTAAAACATTATCAAGGGGAGGTAACTCACACTTTTCCATCATGCACAATCGTCATGAGTTCATCGACCACAGAAGCACTAGCATGTTCATGTTCATCTAGCAGACAGCAAAATGAACTAAAGCCATCCTTGGACATTTCCTGCATGTTGTAGAACTTTGATGACAGTTGCTCTACCATGTTCTGTGTTTGCCTTCCAAACAGGTGCCGCTGTTTATAAACTTCCTTCCACTTGTGTGTGGTCTTCCTGTCATACATTTCCAGAAGAGATGGCCATCTGATGTTTACCAACAAGATCAGTGAAATGTTACAAAATATAATGGTTTTGGCAGACACTATTTTTATAACTGTAACTCTAGTATAAAGCAATAGCTGAATGCCTATTAGGTCTGTCTAATTTATTAATATTTTAATCCAATGGTAACAAAGAGTAGCAGATTTCTAAACATTTTAAAATATACTACAACACAGTATTAATATATAGGTCAACATTTGATCTTCACTAGTAAGTGCTAGCCATTTGAGATCATTACTAACATTTATATTTAACAAAAACAAAAATTAAATAATTATCTGAATTTCACACCAGTTCTCTCTCTCTCACTCTCTCTCTCACACACACACACACACACACACACACACACATCTGAATATTTGTATAATAAATATTCTTATATTTTGGTATAAGTTTTAAAGCAATTATCTGTGTGACATTGATAAAGCTTAATGCACACGACACCCAAAAACATGTTTTTCCAAAAGAGAAATGTATTTTTGGTGATTTACTTTGCCACGTGCATTAACTGAAAACAGAAAATAATGTTTAACAAAACATGTTTCACGAAACAAACTTGTTTGATTTGCAAAACACGTTTAGATGTTTTGGTCAGACTTGTTTCACTGTGACAGCAAACTAGCAAACGAGTAGCAGCCTCCTTATTTCAAAATGGCAATATCCGGTACTGACATCACTGTAATGTGATGTCATATGTTTGTTTTTTCTCTGTTTTTGTTTTACCATTTATTAGCTGTTTGCAACATTTATTAAAACAAGAAACACATTTCTGTTTCAGGAAAACATGTTTTGGATGCCGAATGTGCTATGGTTAAGGTGTGGAATGACTGATAATTGTGACAACGATGAATAGCACATGTGTGGCCGTTATTTGGTTAAAACGCAATTTTGCAAAGAGGAGAATGGGCCTACATTTTTGTACGGAGTATACAAACAAACCTTTGCTTTAATTTTTCTTTCCAAAGGTTATTGCTCAAACAAACGTCATGTAACTTTCGACATGTTAAAGAAACACTGACAAATTCACTAATCTGAACAGAAAAACTTTTAAGAATGAATTCTATTATTTCATAAGGCAAATCGAGAAATTCTCGCTTATTCTCCATGTTTGTTATGTTTACTTCTTATCGGCAATGATCGGATATTTCCGTGTACACAAATATACAAACGCCAAATTATGATGCGCAGCAATGCATTACACTTATTGATGGGACAAAAGATCAGTCTAATCGGTCTTTAGTGGGTATCATTTTCCAAAGGAACTTCATTTTGTAATTTTTCCACTTTATTGTAAACAGATCGTATATTCACGGTTTATGCAGAATTATATATTTCTTCCATCTATAGTATTTTAGTCAGAAATTATAATTAAGAACTGTAAAAGAAACCAGCCGTGTTAGGATCTGTTCATTTAATTATACTCCCTAAAACAAATTATGGGAAACGCATTTTGGTGAGATAAAGATTTTTGAATTGTTATTTGTTAACATAAGATGATATGTAATACAGATTTAGTTTGATGGGGAAAAAAAATCAGAATATTCTCCCCAATATACATGTATCTTTCGCCCAAATCATGACTAACCCTACACGGGTCAAATTTCACCCTTTACCATAGATATTGCTGTGCCCTTTTTTCATAGGAAACTCACATTTGCTGTTGTACCCCTGATGTGTCCTCAAAATTACCTTGGTGCCTTCTTGATTCCCGTGCCTCTCAAACAATGAATTTAGATCACTGCCAACATATACATTACATGTACATATTACTGGGGTGTACATTAACCTTTTTCAGATACTGGCCAGATGGGCTGGTAACCTAGGAAAAACTAACCAGACCCCAAATTTCCAACCTGGCCCACTCAAAATTTATGTTTTCCAAGAAATGTCACACGACTGATGTCTGTTCAAATCAAGGCCAACAACATGTGAGCCAGAGCCCGGAAACCATTAGTCTTGCGCTTGTGCGAACTTTGAAAAATAAAATGGTGTCTGTAGCAGACGAAATCTGTGAGGTGATCGTTGTCTCTGTAACCATTTGGAGTTCAGTTTTGTGATTCACTTCAGAGAAACCTGAGGTGGCCAGCCAGGCGGATGATAATCAATACTGAACTTGCCCACCTCGATTTGAATCCAGGGCAGGTGGGCGGATGTATTACATAGCCTAAGTTACAGGCCTATTGGTGGAGATGAGTTGTCATTTCAGATATGAATTAACTGAGTTGAATTTGCAAATGCCCATTTTAACCATCAAATAGATTTTAGATGACAGAAAAAATTTGACACATATGGACTGCGTATCACTATTACCAAATGTTTGACATCTAATAGCAGATGATTAATAAATCAGTGTATTCTATCGGTCTCATTAAACAAAACAAAAAGAATGAAAATTAAACTGAAATGTTCAAGGAATGGATATTTTAGTCTTACAAGTACTTTAATATAACCAAATCATCACACCTGATTTCACAATGGTTTGTTTTTTCAGGTTTGAGTCTGACAAGCAGTCAGTGTGATGAAGTGCTATGAGGGTTAAGGATCACCTTGGAGATAATGTGACAGTTTTGTTTTGTTATCTGAACAATCCTCAATGGAATGAAATGCCTATACTTAGTGCAGAAATGAGGACAGACCTCAAGAAATCTGTTTATTAACACCATCACGAGACAAACTCACTGATAGACAGCAAGAGGATATTTCAAACAGAACAAAAACTAACTTTGATTATTAAAAGAATATTACAATCTTTAGACAAAAAACTAATTTTGACTGGACAATAAAAAGATAGTTCAATTGTAGCATAAACTTGTTTTGATTGGATAACAAGCTGACATTTTACATTTTATTGAGATATTTTGATATTCTATGAAGGTGCTCAACATGCTGCCCAATGACAAGGCACAGATAGTTAAAAAGCTGTCTGGCTACATTCCAGCTTTCACTGATGTCTTTGATGAAGAATCATTTTATATATTTGCATTTATATTTGCTGCTGGTACCATAGTGATGGCTTTGGCACTGTCTCGTTATGTTGTTTTGAAGGATGCTGGGCATACAGATTGAATATAAGTTATTTAGCATGTCTGTTATGTAGACTGCAATCATCGCTGTACTGACAAATCCAAATGTAAGTTAGCACAACCGTATCAAGATGTAGATGTACTATGATGTCTAGAATCTAGCTATACCAAATGTAGGTCACCATGACCTTATTAATATGTAGATGGACTGATGACTAGAATCTAGCTATACCAGATGTAGGTCACCATGACTTTATTAAGATGTAGATGGACTATGATGTCTAGAATCTAGCTATACCAAATGTAGGTCACCATGACTTTATTAATATGTAGATGGACTATGATGTCTAGAATCTAGCTATACCAGATGTAGGTCACCATGACTTTATTAATATGTAGATGGACTATGATGTCTAAATTCTAGCTATACCAGATGTAGGTCACCATGACTTTATTAAGATGTAGATGGACTATGATGTCTGGAATCTAGCTATATCAGATGTAGGTCACCATGACTTTATTAAGATGTAGATGGACTATGTCTAAATTCTAGCTATACCAGATGTAGGTCACCATGACCTCATTAAGATGTAGATTTACTATGACATCTAGATTCTAACTAAGATGTAGATGGAATATGTCTGGATTCTAGCCATACCAAATGTAGGTCATCATGACCTCATTAAGATGTAGATGGACAATGATGTCTAGATTTGAACCATTCTAAATCAATATTAATTCCTGCTCTACTGACCTTTTTTTTGTTATCTATCATTACTGTGCCATTATTATATTAATTGTCAAAATACAAATTTCTCTGACCATATTGATGTTACCAGCAAGTTTCATCACCTTAATGACCATTGTTAAGATGGTGACTCCGATTACGGTATTCTTGATATTGCTGTTCAAAAAACATGTCTTATATATTATTTGGAATCTCATTTTCATGGCATAAAGGTGGCTATGTTTATGGAAATTTTCTTTTCTAATTAACACTTTAGTGTTTCATATCTATACTGGTTCAGTAAGTTGAGGTGCAAGTTTTTGTGGGTTTGTTTTCTTATGTGTTTTGTGGTATTTGTACTTACAGTAAATTTCTGTTATTTCGAGCTCCATTTTCACAAATGTCATGCAAATCTCCAAGCAACATATTTACTTCATATTTTGACTTTTGAGCATTGTTGTTTCCTTTTTTTTCTCTGGATAATTGTTTCAATTAAAATGTCAGACAGTTTATTATTACAATTCATACTTATTAAACATATGTAGCTGGTAATTAATTATCACATTAATCCAATGATGTGTCATGGTATGGAATCTCAAAAACAAGAAATACTAAAAAAAAATATAAACACCACAGGGTTTGTTTCTTTTACACTGATCTCTACTATCATGCAGCATAACAAGACACATTTCAAAGCCAAGTCTGAACACTTTGTTTTCTCAAAAATAAGTAAAGAAATGGGGTTAAAATAAGCAGACTGCAATGAGGAACCATTTTAGGAAAGCTTGAACAATTAAACTTAAGTTAACCAGCAACTTCAAGATATGGAGAGTTTACTGTACATTATGGTTTATTTAGTGCAATATTTTGAGTGTGTTGTGTATCTACATTTGCTTCACCAGTGGGGTGGGTTTGTTTTGGTGCTTTTATGTTGTTGTTTTTTCACTTGGTATTTAACTGTATGATCTCATTATATTTGAATTGTAGTGCAGGTTTTTTTAAAGATTTATCTCAACCTTTGTGTACATCCAATATTTTTCTTAAGACTTTTTGTAATATTTCTCTGTAGACATTTTGAACTATTTTGGGTAATCTTGCTTATATCAGGGGTTTTTTCTTAATTAAATACACCACATATTTTGAAATGTGCTAAAACAGACGTACTTATATAGTACATACATTACTGTTGATCACTGCAAGAAAGTCTCTGTTAGATTATCTTACTGCCTTGCTTCGTGTTCATCCATCTTGTTTATATATTATTGTGCAATATTGTAAGTGTTATTGGAGTTATTATCTCAACTTAATTCATTATTTTTACATCTACAGGTTTACCACTTTTATTGTGTCTCAGTTTTAATTCAGATCTACGTTTTAATGTGTTATAACAACTTGTGCAATACCCCATTTCTTTCTGTGTTTTGTAATCTGTTGTATAATCATATTGTTATACAGATACAAATATAATATGAACTAATTGTGATACATGTTATAACAACCTGTGCAATATCGTCAAACACTTTTTTTTTTATATACAGTGTATCTGTAATCTACTGTACAACCATTTTATTATACAGATATAATATAGCATGAATTAATTTTGATACATATTATAACAACCTGTGCAATATCTTTTTTTGTGTATGTATCTTGTCTTGTGCTCTACTCTTTAACCATTTTATTATTCAGATATATACATATAGCATAAACTAATTCAGATACATGTTATAACAACTTGTGCAATTAACCTCTCTTTTGCTGTTTTGTAATTTACTGTACAACCATTTGGTTAAGGAGTTGTGTACAATTAGCAACCTTTTTTCTATTCATACTTAGGGTGGGTGGCTAAAGGGGACCAAACTCAGCTTCCATCTCTAAATTACTTATTAAAATATCAATTTAAATCCCAAAATTCAAAATATATATTTTAAGCATTCAAGTTGGGGTAGGATGGGTCTGAAAATGAGTACTCACTGTACAAATAGGAAAATTATAGTCCAAGTGTCCATTTTGAGATAAAAAAAATATATATATAAGTTTGCCATTTATATGTTAATCATATGATGCTGTTTTTGCTGTGTCTATATCCTGTGCTTTATATATAGCTTTATTTCCAACTATGTATACATATGAAAAATATCCTTTCTGTATATTGCTTTGTATAGATCTATTACATCAAATACTCCTCCTATGTCTATGTTATATGTAAAGAAACAATTTACAGTTTTATTTTCAAGTAAAAACTGTATTTGTCCACCACATGTGTTCATTATGTGAAATACGATTTGTATATTAATTTGTATATGTTGATATTGATTGAAATTGTTTATGAGCTGCTTTTTTCTGTTTTCAAATACAGTTGTGATGTTCAGTTCTCTCATGTAAAACAAGTATCTCTATATACTATATGCATCTTTAACACATGACCTGTTTATTAAAATATAAAAAACATTAACCTCTTGGTGACACAGTTGAAATTTATATTTGCTATACCATCAGAAATCATTGGATACACCATTAATCTGGTAAGGCCCTGAATGTAAAAAAAATTAATATTCTTAATAATGTAAAAATAGGTTTTACAGTTGTGTAAATAGTTTGAAGATGTAAGGCTATATTTATATATACATGTTATGTGTGAATGGTTTTGCCATGACAGATAAGCTGAAAATGTCTGTGTTTGGTATAAACTTGGACTAAAACTACATATCTGGTAAAAACACAATTATATAATTTATTAAATATCGCTTCTTGATCAGTGTCAGTTCATTAATGTCCATTTTTTTTACAATTTACTCTCTTTTTGGGGGGTGGGGGGATTTGGCAGTACCTTACACACAATTATTAGTTGCGATATAAAATTGCCACAAACAAATTTGTAATCTAAACTTTATTGTGGAATGCAGACTTCTCAATGACATTTTTTTTAAAGTATAAATACATGCAGTATTTTGGTGTTAAACTTTTCCTCCAGCTGGTTGGAATTTTCGTTTAGTGTGATTGTACCACTTGTAAATAACAAACCTTATTTGGATTGAAGTTGTTTTCTGTTGCTTGGAAAATTGCATTCTGTGCTGAAAATTAAAATGTTTAAAAAGGATAGAAAACAATATCTTCCTAAATATGTTACATCTTAAAATAATTGAAGAATTTCAAAAGTGAAAGAACTGGAAGAATAATGACTTCATGTTGTGTTGGGAGTCTTTATATATGTACTTTACTTCCTTTTATGCATTTTTATGTACAAAATGTATATCATTTATTTTTGAAAATATATTTACTTGTAAAGGTTAAATTTTCTTTCATTTTTTCGCCTTTTAATTTGTTTGCAGCTAAACTTTCGTTGGAATGTTTTGGTAGTTTTTACTTCATATGTATTTGTTATTTGGTTTGTTTTCATATTGGTATTTCAATAAAATGTTTCAAATCATATTTAGTCATTTGAAATCCAGACAATGTCCCTGAAACTATTTACAGTATTTTACAATATTTTCATCTGTTAATTAAGATTAATAATTGAAACAAATAAATACCTTTCTTTCTTTGATATTATGTCTTGTATTATTCCTCTGTTTAGTGGCATACATCACAGGCACTTGGGATTGGACAATATATAATGAATAATTATAATAGTGTAATATATGAAAAATTACTCCTCACAAAATTAGTGCATAATTATGATGTAGATTGAGAATTGTAATTTTGGGATGAGGAGTAATACTATTATTAATTATATATTGTACTAGTAAACACAAATATGTGTGTGCAAGCATGTGTGAGATTCTACATCATGTGCCTGTGCATACATATGCCAAGTGGAATAAGTGGAATACTTTTTAATTGGTTTAGAAAACAAAACATCATGTATGTTAAGAACACCTTAACATATTGCTTATCAGTGGTTATTGACTGTGAAACATGGTGTTTGTAACACGTAGGCAGCAGAAGAAACATGGCCATCTCATTTGTTACAAATAGTTTATAATGTGTTCATTCCTGAAGACACGACACATATACCATAGCCATGAAATATTACCTTAAAACAGTTGTGGACCACTGGCTGAAATGAAAAATAGTGTTGCAGTTCCACTGAGAAACATTGATCTGATAACCATCTACATTCTCAGGCAAGTGATCTTACCTCGGAGCTAACTCATGCTTGGTTAAAACAACATTTATACTGAATGTGCTGGGTAGAGTATGTATTGTTATATTTGCCACACAATGTACTTTTAAAAAGGGATCTATAGCTTTCTTGTGTATTTTCCTCTCTTCTTGGCCAACCCAATCGTTAAATATAGCAGAAATCAAGGTAAATAGTTATCACTTCATTGTAACAAAATCCTACAAAGACTGAAGCATTGGATGCGCGAAACGAAACGAGGTTATCGCCCATCAATGATCTTTTATTTTAGAGGAAGATTAATTCATGACACTGCATTTTTATTTGTAAAGCTTATAAACTAAAAATTGATACAAAATGAGTATTCTTGAATATAATGGTGCAGCTATTATAGCAATGAAGGGGAAGGATTGTGTTGCTATTGCAGCTGATCGAAGGTAATAACAGAAATCCTTTTTTTTCTTTCAGATGAAGCTTGATTTAAACAAACTGAGTAATTCCAAATGACATGGACATGGGAGCTTGAGACCGCTTGTTTAAGTTGTTACCGTGTAATTTAAATTTTCTTATTTATGTTGAGTGAATGAGTGAGTTAAACAGTTTTCAACTTCTTAAAATTTCACCTACATGGGAAATTGTTTCGGCCGTAATTTACGCGTAATTTACCTATTAAATATACTGTTTACTAAAAATTAATAATAGACTTTAAATGGTGAATGTCAGTGTGCTTGAGTTAAGTGTTGTTGAAGAGAATTACTCGTGCTGAATTGTTAAGTCAGTAGTTAAGACAACTAAAGGCTCCATTACATATAGACAGTTGGCCATTGTTGAGGAACTTAATGCTTATTGATTATTGCATTAAGTTCAGCTGGTGACCCATGTAATGTATTGGTGCAATTTTCTGGCAACAAATGCTTCAGTTTCCGACCAAAAAATATCTAGATATACAATAAAATTG
>JAULBS010123006.1:0-14008 GCA_032355785.1 Symmetromphalus regularis | reverse complement strand
CACACACACACACACACACACACACACACACACACACACACACACACACACACACACACACACACACACACAAAAATAAGAATAAATTTATCATAAAAACCAGTTTGTGGGTCTGCTAGAGCTATATTCATGAAGCAGGATTAACATTGTCAAAATGGAAATAATATCAGGACCTATATATAGAGATTTTAGTCTACACTTAAAGATTACACTTAAAGATTAAACAAAGTCAAGATACTTTTACTACATGCAAATTTGTACAAAGTTGAGGACTCTGTTTAAGACATCTCAAAGGCTTTATAAGAAAAGGCTAGATGTCTAAGAAAAGCAAGTATCTACTTCCCAATTAACAGCACCAGTACACAGATGCTCAAACTTTCAAGAAAGAAGTCTTAATCAAGTGTACTTTTCAACTATATCATATCAATTTATATTACGTGTGAGATATTACTTATTATTTGTGAGATATTACTTACAATCATTCCTCCGATGATCTCAGGCTGACAGTCCATGGTGTCATGGTAACAGCCATTATCATACACACACCAGCTGCACTCAAATGCAGAATCAGTACACTGGGAACAGCTGCAAATAAACAGTAGGTTTTATTCAAATAAGTAAATTCCCAAATTCAGTAATAAAATATAGATATATCTATTCATTTTATCAAGTAATTAAAAAAAAATGAAAAAGAATATCTATCAAGCAGATAATAAAATTATTTATTTGAGCGGTTTGGAAATTTTTGACTTGGGTTTCTTTGAGATCAGAAAACAAAGAACACAAGAGCCAATGGAAACATTTTCTGAAGATATTAAAGGTTGTTGTCCCATCATGAATATCAACCACTGAATATGTCAAATGGTATTTCTCTATAATATAGTTGCAACCTCTATGCTTATATATACTATGTATGATTAACACATTTAGTGTAAATCAAGTTTTTCAATACCTGTTGAAGTTGCTACAGTTGTAGAAAGTGAATTTCTTTGTAACAAACAATTTTCCCGTCTCACTGGAATTCAGAGCTAGTGTTACTGTACGGAAACCTGTTAAAAAGAACAAAATCTCTTAATATAAAGAAAATCAAAATAGATTTATTTAAACTAAAAAAATCTTTGCACAAAGAGCCAAATTTGTGTACAGCAGCACTGAAAAATACTGTGTAAGAATGAATGTGGCACATTGTTTTAAAATCTGTATAAAAGAATTTCAGATGACATTCTTCTTGTAACTCAGTCAAAACCTTTTTATATTATACTGTGACAGAATTTTATCTCTTATTAAACTTTCTGAGTTTAAAAAATAAAATAGTGAATTTGTGCTAACCCTGTAAATATTTTCACATAAAAACTGCTATTATATTGTAAAATCTATTGTCTTGTTTTTATATTTTTGATATTTGATCAATAATCTGGTGAATCCGAAAGTTAAGCTAGAATTAGCCTTGTCAATTTTGAGAGAAATATTTCAGGTCTAGTTGACCTTAACATTGTCATGGTGATCTGGCAATAATAACTCATAAAAAATATATTAAACCAGCAAAAACAAAAAATAAAATAAAATAAAACTGATTTATTCTCAATTTACAAAAGATAAATACTACACCAACTCTAAGCTCATTTTTCAATTATTGACAATAGTGCGGGATCTGACCTAGCAACCAGTTTTTTTGACTGGATTGTAATTTACAAATGACAGCAAACTCAGACTGTGGTGCATCTTTACTTGCAATGAATGACAAGCACTTATTTTCTGGGATGAAAAAAGAGTGAAAACATTTGCTGTCTTGGACAGGTAGTTATTTGGCAGACAAGAAATATTTTCAACTCTGGCTAAGTACTGTCACATACAAATAAGAAAACTCCCAGTGCTCGGTGATTAGAGGCACTGAGGGATAAATTCCCCCGTGATTGCTGACAGCGAGTAATTACCACGGAATAATAGCCCGGCAGATGAGCTCGTACAGATATAGGCTTTGTGTAAGAAATAATAAGAAAAACAATCTGACCTTCGATATTAAACAGTAAAAAGATAAAAATGTGACTTAACTATTTGTTATTAAATACGTATTAACTGTTTTCGGTTGTTCATTTTTTAATGTTATTAATTTGGAGAAATAAAAATGGCTTGGTAGATGAGCAGGTAGACAATGGATCTGTTAGAAATAATAACCAGAAAACACAACAAATTTGACAAGAAATAATAATGAAAACAAATGAATTTCACATTTTAACAGTTTTCAACATTTTAAACTTCCTGTCTTTAGTAGTTAATTTTTTAATGTAATTAATTTGTAGTGAAATTAAAAGAAATAAATCGTTCATCTCTATTTAGTTAAGTAATAATAATCATAAAGCAAATAATGTCGTACATTGCATACACAAGATTAGAGATAATCAGTTTTTTAAAGTTTGTTTTTAATGTGATTAAATTATTTTCAATCAATGCACTTTTTTAGATGGATTAATTTTAATGAGTGCATAAAAAAATAAAGGTGTATTTCGATAATCATGCCTAACAAAAGCAGCATATCTAATTTAATCTGCATTTTTAAAAAACCAATCAGTATACTGAGCAAGAAAAATTAACTCACCTTCCCGCAGTGATAAGCCCAAAGCCTTGAAATCTGGTGTTGAGCAGCGAGTGCCAAAATACCACAGCTCAGCGGGTGTGCTCAGATTGAGTTCCATAAACACACAACTGTATGGAGGAGTCTGAGGCAGTTGTTGAATCGTCAGGTGTAACTACAAGAGGGAAAATCAATTTAGACTCAAATTCTGCGTTTATAAAAATGGTCATTCCATGCCAAATCACACAAATTCCAGAAATCTTCCCTGTTGACTATGTCAGATTGCAATGAAATTGTATATCTATATAAATGATGACCACATGCAAAATTTCAGCTGTAAATTCCAAAAACTGACGATTTTATGGCTGATTGAAAACAGGAGGTGTTGCACAATTTTTGTCGGTGAGCCATTTACTTTTAATATATTTATATTGAAAATAGTCTTGACAAATTATTTCAACTAAACACTAATGACTAAAAAGAAAAGAAAAAAACTATTAAAAAACATTTTATAACTTAACATTTTCAGTTTATAGGAATAACATTAGAACTATAAAACTGTAAAGATGTTTTTAGTGAACTTGATAAAATTGAAGCAAAGATTATTTCAGGTAAATAAACACCAACCTAAAAAAACAAAGAAAGATCTTATAGATACATTTATTTTGAGGGCGAAGTAGATACAAAAACAAGATTTAAAGTTTTGAGTCTTTGTTAAAACTGTAAATCTTTCAGAGTTTCTTAATATGGCCACTTTATATTTACCTTTTCTATCTTGGTAACGGATGCTGTTTTAGGTGAGATTGTGGTGATGTAGATACACTGGTTGGAACTGCCATGAAGCCAGCGAGACAGAATCTTGTCATTCGCACAGTCTTCTCGCAATGCACACCTTGGAAAAAACAACACAATCATCATTGTCAAAACACAATCCATACCAAGGTTCTTACCAAGGATGTTTTGAGAAGGAAGTATTTTTAGGGAAAAGTGAACTTTCAACATCTAAATTGTAAATATTTAAAAAACATTTTGACTTAGAATGGTTTTAAAAAAAATAATATGACACCCAATTTGCTGATCTTTATTATCTGTGCTAGATGGGGAGTCATTAAACAAATAAACAAACTGAAACTTGTTTTTCAATACATTTTCCCATGGGATGGTGGGGGTGGTGTACATAGCCGCTTTTCACCACATTGCTGGGAACAGACATAACATTTATTTTATAAATCAATAAGGTCTTTATTATACATGTGGCAGAGAATAACATACAAACCCTTTGAAAACCAGTTGTAATATCATGAATTTTTAATGGATTTAGTCAGTGTTATTAAGTGTTAATCACAATTTGCAACACACTGCAGTGGTGGGTCTAGGATTTCACAAAGAGTGCATGTTATGCAGTTTTATGGAAAAGCAACCCTTCAGATAGTTTTATTATTTTACAATTTAAATGTTTTTACAACAGATTAAAGAGATGTGTGCAGCTCAAACATACCTTTTAAAGTTAAATTTTTAATCTTTTATAAATACAGAACATGGTGTCTGCATCATTCTCTCTATATGTTTTTTAAAGATATACATCAAGAAGAAACTAGGCAGCCCTAAGAAGTTGACAACTCATAGACAATACCACAACTAGAACCTGATGATTATGCATCTGATTGACATGATGAAAACACATTACCATCATCATTTATTTAAACAAACAATCAGTCTTATAACTTGGTCTGCTCGGCTATGTTTGTTGATCACTTTACTTCCTTTGAACCTTCTCTGATGGTCTCCATAAAGAATTTAATGCAGCTGGGGGGACACATTAGCACATGGAAGCCGTTGGAAGCTGCCTGCCCAAGTAGGGAGAACTGAGCCATAAAATAGAGCTATAGACTTGCTGATATTATTGTCTGGTATACATAACAGCACCATCAATGGAGACAACATGGTTAAACATGGTACTAAGTCAAGTGATAACGGTCGCCAGCTTTATGTCCTGTCCCATAACACTGTCTGAAGAGTACCATTAAACTCTCTCAATTGACCATAATCCCTTGAAATACACCAAAAATCAGACGTCATCCATTATGAAAATGCAATTTATCATTAGGAATAAAGGCATGATTGGACCCAGAGACGTAGGAGAGCTATTGAGGTAAATCTGTTGACTATTAATATCATTAGATATTGATGTAATGCACAGTTCTTTGTTGGTACATCACATCACCTGCTGTTTACACATGGTAGAATAGGTCTATTAAAGTAATATTGTTTTCAATAAAGCCATGAGGATACCTAGAATAAATTAATTATCTGTAAACACAGCAAACAGTAACTGTACAAGCCCAGAGGAGAGAGGGAAGGTGAATAATTGTGTTATTACTGTGAATAGCTAGGGCTCCCACTATGTAAAATTAATCTATTGTACTGAAATCAAAGTACAGAACTATAGTGTAGGACCTATATTCCATTAGGAATGGAGTAAATAAATAAGCAAAATAGCTACAACTTTAGATAATGGATGTATGTATATCTGTATGATTGATAAATTTGATTGTGAAACCCTGAACAGTTAAAATGTTGATGTGATGACGAACTCATCTTTCATTAACTATTTAACAATATACATAACTTGCATAAC
Source organism: Symmetromphalus regularis (assembly GCA_032355785.1). NCBI lineage: Eukaryota > Metazoa > Mollusca > Gastropoda > Neomphalida > Neomphalidae > Symmetromphalus > Symmetromphalus regularis. The sequence continues at coordinate 8,798 of JAULBS010123006.1, read as the reverse complement.
GTTATGTCTGCTGGTATCAATTTAGTCTGGTATGATATTTCAAAACTAATAAGAAAAAGAATTTCTAGTTGTTACTGATACAACATAAATCTGAGACAGATAAATGTGGAATTCATCATTACAAATAACTTGAGCATGATGACGTCAAGATAAAGAAAGCAATAAAGGAAAATATGTGGATTATGAGTCATTACATGTTGTAGCTGCTCAAACCCAACATTTCCTCAAAGGATTATGATGAGATGTAGCAAAAATTAATAATCAACATTTTCACAAAAAGTTATGGTGGATCAGATGAGGTAAAAACCTCTAGAATCTTACAGTGGACCTAATAATAAAAAATTCTATTTTCTTGCATGTGGGAAAGGATTGTTTGTTTAACAACACTCCAGTACATTGTTCATCCAACAGCTATTAGGAGTCAGACATATGGTATTTTGCAACTCATGGTCTTTAGTGAAAACCCACTACTGCCACATAGGCTACTCTTTCAAATTAAAGCCAAGATAACTTTTACGTGCTCTCCCATAGACAGGATAGAACATACCACAGCATTTGATAAATCAACTGTTGACCACTGGTCAGTGCAAGTGAACCACTGAACCTTGCAGAGCATACACTCTGGATCTGAGCTGGTATGGAGATTAAAAATCCCATGCGTCTACTGAGGTTAGATCCCATTAGCTACTAGCCATAAGTCGGACACCTTAACCACTGTACCACAAGGGCCAGTCTCTTGCATATAGGATGCATACAGATCCTTCTCAACCAAACCTCAAACTAAATTAATTGACAGAAAGCAAATGAGGTGAAAATACTCCACACTTCCAAAGAAAATTATCACAAGTGAATAAACCAGCTGAAAAGAGAAATCCTTGGAGATATTCTCTTGAAAACCCCTACATACAAGACATACATATGTGATATAACAGCCGACAGAAACATCATAAAATATAAATTAAGCTGGTGCTTCAGTAATTAACAACATTAAATGTAACGTTGCAAAACAGAATTGTATTGAGCTGCAGTTTGATGGCAAGTTAATAATAAATGGCATCAAAGTTTTAGCCGTCCTACAAAATATACAACAGCCATCCAATGAATAAATAAAATTCCTAAGGGAAATGTAGCTTACTGGAGCAAAAACTAAATCTGCATGCTGGCAATTATATGTGGACTGATTGGACTACGCAACAATGGTGTGAGACCGCAATATATGTCAGGTTCAAAGTAAGAAATTCTCCAGGCAATTACAGCATGCAATATTTATAGCAAAGTTGTCTACAAAACATGAAACATGACAAATTGACGTCCTTCACATGCTATACCTAACATTAAACTCAGATGAGCAGTTATAAAGTCATGCCATGTTAACATGGTAGTGAAAGACATTTTCAATAGTAGTTGACTTAATGGTGATGTCTGTACCTGAGATGTTGGACGGATGGCTGGTGGAAGGGTTAAAAAACATCTTGTTGGATGCTGGGTTTTTCAAAAAAGGCTCCTGATATACACTTATTTCCATAATTTTATACCTTTTGAAATCCTATGTATGTGTCTATTAACCATCCATAAATTTAGGCCAATCCTTATTTACAGTAATATAAATTAGAATTTCCTATAGTCTAACATTTTAAACAGAATTATGTTATGAATTGAAAAGAAATGTGAACTAATCTTTAATTACTGTTGTATTAGTAAGTTCAATACATGTCAAAGTACTTTCAGGATATGTTGGTCTTTCAAGTACAAGTTTAGAGATCCTTCTTAAATGAAATGTCTTTTGTTGTGTATTTGAGATAAAATCCAATATACACTGGGAACAAGTAGCTGAAATCTGATAAAATGCTGGACAATCACATCCCCCTGAATAATGTATACCCAGTAATTGCAGCAATTTTTACCTTTTCTCAAGGGAGCACCAGCCACAGTAGGGGTCACCATCTGTCAGACAATCACTGCAACTCTTATAGCTGTTGCACTCATGCACCTTCAACTTGGTGATCTGAAACCAACACACAAATCTCTATGTTTAGATAGCAAACATGTGTATTTTATTAGACAATATCAAAATTCCTGAAATCATTAAAGAGTAAATTATATTACTCTTAATACATTTTGGCAAAACATGTCAAAATCACTCACAGGAAAATGTCAGTTTGCTAAGTATGTCAGTAAATCTGTAATATTTTAAATACTGTTATAAACAGTAAAACACATCTTGTTGAGAAATTATATATTTAACAATACAAGAGTTTTTATCTTACTGAATGAGTAAACTTAAAAGACATTCAAAAAAAGATTATAAAACAATATTTTTATATAAAATGATATTTACCACTAATGTTAGTTGCTAAATGCACTTTTCTTACCCCAACCCCACCCAACCACCAATTATTATAAACTGCTAAATATTTCAGCAGTTGTGAAGTGACATTCTACAAATAATCATAGCATATATAGTTTATGTTGAAGGCCACAGGTTACTTAGTGTGTGTGAGGGTGTGTTCACTTTGTAACACTTCTTAGATTCCATTCTTTTTGTTTTTGTTCAAAGACTTTTGAACCTGAACAAATATTTTACAATATTTTCAGACACTGCCACTGCAAGAAACAACAGGAATCTAATTGGAATCTTAACACAAGGCCAAATACATTTGAGGTGCATTAAAGCAGCAAATTGTTTAACACAATTTCTTTTCACTTTGACATTTCCCGTCTGTAAACCACACCCACATTTCAGAAGTAGTTAGATGGACAGTCAGAGCTGTCACAAGCTGAATCATGCCCCAGGGTAAAATGTTTAAAACAAGGCGGTGCATGTGCGTGATGTGCACCTCTCAAGTACAACATCCCTCACAGCCAAAGCCCTTTAAAGTGGAAGCTATGGAGTTATTAGATATTCTATGATTCAAGCTTTTCAAAATAGAGTAGAATCCATTTTTAATGAACAGACTTATAGGTTTTATTTCTGTTATTACTCGATTCATAATGGATGCCTCCTTCCACTAAAATGCTGGTTTGACAATAAAAAAATAAATGTATTTTCTGAATTAATGTTGGGAGGAGAAGGGAGATTACCAGTGAATGTACTTTACAGTGGAGCTATTTTTTTATAATACAGATCTTTTTTACAGAACAGATCAGCTTTGAAAATTGGGCAGGAGCAGGACATCTAACAGCCAATGATTAAACCAGAGTGCTGGGATCTCATTAAATTAAACATTTCTGCCTTTTCTAAACCTAGCTGTATCTCTTGCAATATTACTTTGTTTTTGACAGTCAAGTTCTGAGTGTCCACTGTATGAATTGTATTTTTCTGCTCTTCAAGATTTGGCAACTCAACTGTTGTTTCTTAACAAATCATGAGTCATCTATGTCTGCTTTCCATTAGTCTCTATTTTTACAAACACCACAGATAAGATATTTTAATTGAATCTAGATAAAAACTGACATAGTAAAGAATAAGATATTGTTTGGCTAAAATGAGCAGCGTATCTATTTTCTACTAAAGCTCAATGTTCGAATTACCAAGAACATCATTTTATCCAATATAATAAAAGATTCAATTGCTAGTGACATCTAGTTCAAAACCTTGGTGAAAATAGGAAGATTTTTATATGTATTAAAATCTTTTTAAAAGCTAATTTCAAACTACATGTCATTTTAAAATATTCATATTTTTTTTTTCATTTTAGTGTTTGACTGGTGGTGGCTTTGAGAGCAACTTGGCATCATTGAAAAACTTCCAAAAGCAAAATTTTATTTTTATGTTACTTTGATGATTTGTAGGATCAGTAGTTCTGTAAACAAAGTAATAAAAAACACAAATTAGAAATCTGTTCAAGCATGCTTTCAGTGGCTAAAACCTCCACACTTCAAAGGGTTCATGTCTTCTAAGTCAGGGTTTCACCGATGGTATTTATAAGAATGAGGAAATGGTTAGTATTAAAATAAAATACTGTGATGTTTTTGTAATGAATGTGGATCCATAATTATCTGTCAAAGCAGCTGATGTGAGAAAGACTAACATTGTTTTGAGTCATCACATAGATATGTTCAAGTGCTGTATCCAAGTACATGTCCTGATTCACGGGACTTCCCACATCTACAGGAATTTCTGCATATTCTCTTGATTTGTAAGATGAATCCAGCACAATCTACAAAATAAAACAGTTCAGTGTTATAAACATAATACAGCTTATTAATTATTAATTAAAATGAAATAAAGCTACAGAAAAAAAATATATAGTTAGTGTTATATCGAAGGGGACCAAAGACAAATTTCAATTTAAACGAAATATCAAGTCAGCAATTCATCACATTATGAAGTAAAAATAAAAAGAAAAAAACATTGGTTTATTTCTATCAAGTTGAAGTATCTTATTTATTTAAAATAATACTAAAAATTCAATTGTTATACAAAAGAAACAAAATATTGAAATAATGCAAGTTTAAAAAACATAAAAATAGTCTAAATCTGATATTATATTAACTGAAAAGTGACAATCATCTTGTTTTTAAAGTTACTACAAATTGTGTAATGGAAATGACTACAGTTATGGATAATTTAAAACAATTACTAATTCAGTTATGCATTATAACAACCAACATATAATGAAACAAAAAGCATGTCAAACAAGTAAACAATCATAAAGAATACATGTAATTATTTTATTAATTAACAAGCAGGTGGAAACATTAATCCTATCTTAATTGAATGCCACATTACCAGTTGTAATTTTACTGAAGTCATGTCTTGACACAGATGAGTTCTACTTGTAGATAGTAGTTGGTGTCTTGTCTCACAACTTGTTTTAAAATTGTGTTGAAATAAAACAAAAGTCACAAAGCATGAATGTAATTACTTGGCCTGTGGCCCCTCTTGCTCACCCCTCTCCTGTGTTCCTCTTCCCTACTCTTCCCATTTGGTTAATATATATTACTTGGAATTACTACTGCAGATAAAACTTAATGTTTAGATTTTACAATGTTTTTTAAGGTGGTTGCTTTTATGATAAAGATATTTATACATAATGCTTGTATAAAATAAAAATTAAAAAACAACCTTTTTGACATATCCATCTGACGTTCCAACAAAAGCAAGAGTGTGTTCATAGACTGCAGTGAGAGCTATGGAGGTTAGCTGACGGTTGATGTACACCTTAATGGGAGCTCGCACCATTGGGCTGATGCCCACCACCATGGAGAAACTCTCAAGATGCATGTTACACAAGTACTTGTACGGGTCCTCAATATTCTGCAGAACTAGACCACTCTGAAAATAACAAAACCAATATTAAGTCTAATTTTAAAATAAAACATTCTTTAGTGAGTAAATTCTATATGTTATTATCCAAGCCCATCAACATACATAACAAAATAAGAAGTCAAGTGTCAGATTTTGACAGCATATTAGTTAATATTTGGTAAATATTTGGTTAATTCATCTTCAGTTCAAAAATAATAACTTGAGCATAAGAGGCACTTGATTTGTTAGATTTATGTGTGCATGTTCAAACTGCTTCATAACATGACACATTATATGCAAACAAGTTTTTAAGGTAGTGGATTCTGTTGTGTCATTCAGTATGTTTGCGAATACTGGGATATGTTGATACAGGCTGAACCTAATGCTAACGAATTAGTCTTTTATGGACAAGTAATGTTTTTTGAAATGAAGGCAAAATAAGCACAAAAAAATCTTCAAAAAACATGCAACCTGTATTTCCTAAATCTGTCGAATGGCAGCACTTCTTGTTCCAAAGTTAAACAGTTAAAATAGGCTTGTTTTCTATACTATACTCCAGTCTTATCGTAAATCATTTCACAATTAGAATGATTTTAAAGACTAAAATCACACACACACATGTACATGTACTGTATTTTCCAGGTTATTACATGCACTGGTATGTAAGCTGCACCCCCTCTTTTTGAAACCAAATTTTAACTCCGTCCATACATAAACCACACCTTTAAACAAGCCGCGGTTAAAACAGAGTCGCAAACAGTTACAATTAATTATTGTTTGTATTTAAACAACATTAAAGAGATTTATTCTCCCTTAAATTCAAACAACAAATAAATGTTGTTGGTATAGCTTTCAGTTTCATTTCAGCAAAATAGGTCAGTGTGTACCAAAAAAAAAAATTAAAAAAAATTCTGCTACACATTTTTTTTTTAAATTCTGCTATATGAAGAAGAAATTAGTAACACATTCTTAGTAATATAGCAATAGTTCATGTTATATAATCATACTAGAAATAAAACTGCATGTATTTTTGCAACAAATAACAAATACAATTGATTACCATGTGATTGTGAGTAATAGAACAGTGTGCAAAAATCAGAAGAGGCCAGTGAACTGAAACTATGTACTGACAATCGTTTACAGACTATTCATATTTTATACATTGTTTCGTAACTTTCAAATGACATACTTTCAAGTGGCAAGCTTTGTATAGAACTTAAAAGCTGATATATTAATTACCAGTATAACGCAAAAAGGTAAATAGAGGCATTAAAAAGATCAAGTGACTATTTTGTAGTCATTGTTATGGACCGGCTCTGTACAATTAGCCTTGTCATTGTATTCGTGTCATGTGATATTGTTTAGTAGGGGTGCAACAATATGGCCAAAACAGTACTGTGATATATTGCAATACAACAAACCCATATTGCAACACAGATAAATTACCAAAATGTGATGAAGTCATATTTTGATATTGTCATACTAATTACTAAACATATAAAAAAAAGGAAAATATACACAGTAGATTTATGTTTTAATTAAGTTTCACTTTTATTTTTATAACTTACTGCCATAGTCCTATGTTTTATAAGAATTGATGGATACTCATTAGGTAGATATATTGTGATACATGAAACTATATCATAGTATCTATTGCACTTGGCATAACATGTAGTCATTACACCTGTAGCAATAACATGTGTAATCAAAATACATGTATGTGTAGTTATAACACATGCAGTCATAACACATGTAGGATATGTAGACACACAGAAAATAACATCTACTTGTAAACATTAAACATAATCAAGTTAAAAGGACCTGTAATCGATTATGAGTAGTGCACGTATAGCTGTCATGTGTTTACACATATTGCTTGGAGAAGTCTGCCAGTGTAAATATTACATTCCATACAAAGGATTTCCACAGATCAGGTGGTTTATTTGTGAATTAACAGTGTAAATATTACATTCCACACAAAGGATTTCCACAGATCAGGTGGTTTATTTGTGAATTAACAGTGTAAATAGCAGACAAGATGAGACTTCTCAAAATCAACTTCCTACTTAACTAGTTCCAAACTAGATATTTCTATAAAATGGTTATCTGAAAAATGATCAACTGTTTAACAGATGTTCTATAATTAGCTACTTAATGAGAACATTTAATTAGTTTTGCATTATTAATATCACAAAAGAATTGGCAGAAAATCCTATAATGAGTTTTCTCTGGAATAAAAAACAACAACAATACTTTTTAATTTTATCTGCCAAATGTAAACAAATGTAAGATTATTTCAACAATGTTCTAAAGGGATAATAAAAGAGTTACACTGTTATACTTATGAAAAGCACTGCACCCTAAAATATCAGATGATTAACACTGCTTGAATAAGTATTACAGTGCACAATGTTTGGATACTTCACTTACACTATGGCTAATTATTAAGTATTTTGTCTTTAGTGGGCTATATTAATTGCCAGTTAACCAGTTGTAAACAATTGTTATATAAAAGCTGTCGTATATAAAAGGATTCTTTATTGCTGATTGAAAAATAGAACCGCACAGATGAAGTGGGTTTATTTAGCAGATTGTGGATCACAATTAAAACATGCTGAATACCTAACAGCTAATAATTAATGTGCTGGGGTATTGTTAACAAAATTATTTAACTTTATGCCAGTAACCTAGAGTTTAATTCCTTATACAACAATGCTTTAGTCTACATTCTAACACTAACACATTATATTTAGCTGCATTTCACACTTCAAAGTTTTATAAGCACATGCCAATAATTTCAAACTTCTTGCACTGGATACACTGTAAGACTATGAACCTTGCCTCTTTGTAAACTGGGTTTGTGCCCATGACAAGCACACGGACATTTTTTAAGGTGTATGTTGAAAATGTTCCTCATCCCTTTGAACAAGACAGCAATTGTTATGGGCATGACTGGTGAAACCTGAAGACACTCTTTGAATTCAAACTCAAGAGATCCACTTGACAAACCAAGTGTTCTTGGACCATCACGGCAAGTCCAGTTTTCTGTCAATAAGACAAGCTGTCTACTTATGGAAATGCAGCCAGCATTGAATATCGTTTAAGCTTGATGGCAAACTTGCTTTTCATATTAACAGGTAATACCGTCCCTGACCATCTGTGAGGACAGATGAATCACTGGCTTTTATGGCCAGACTGACTGCTAGCTTAATTAGAAGTGTATGCTTTTACAGTAATATGTGTGTGTCCATACTGTTTGGACAGGCTCATGCACTCTGGCTTGCTCATTACAAATTTTACAGTCTGGGGACTCCAGGCTCTAAGGTGAATAACTGACAGATGCACTTTGTTGATTAATGATTTATTTTTGTACATTAGAAAAATCTATTGTTTTATTAAAAATGTTCAGTTTGATTAAAAGGAAAGAAAATGAGTTAAAATATAACTAGAAAATATTTAATAAAATACTAGGCCTAGTTGTTCAAAGCAAGGTTAAGCTAACCATGGGTTAGTTGAATATTTCAAAACCAAATTATAAATCATTGCA
>JAULBS010122995.1:0-14008 GCA_032355785.1 Symmetromphalus regularis | reverse complement strand
AGAATCAAAATCCTCACCTTCGGTAAATCTCAAAATAATATTTATTCCCAATTAGCTCTTCAAAATCTCTGCGTAGCGCCACGTCGCCATTGCTCGTCACATTACGAGAAACTTCATTAAAAATACCCTAATTTACACCAAAAATTTTGATCGATAAAGGAGTTCAAACGCTTCAGAAATCCGACATTTGCAATTGGGAACATCCTGTGTTGATAGGTATCGCGTCATTTCCTCCCATAATGCATTTAAGCAACAGGAAATACTAATTTTAAAGGACAGTTCGATTGTCGCCTGCAGTGTCTGGCCTTTGCATGACGTGGTCGAGAAAAGTCGCCTGCAGTGTCCAGAAGGTTAATAATATATGGGAATTATGTTCTGATATTAGAACATAGAACTGACATTATTTTCTTGTTTTGTATGTAGATCAGTGAAACACTACTTCTTGCTGGACAAAGGGGACTTCATTGTGCAGTTCATGGATATGACGGAAGAGGAAATAAAGCAGGACATTGATGATATCCTTTTATTTGGATTAATCAAACAGGAAACCTATAAGTTTGTTTCACCTTCGAGTTGCTGCTAAATGACTGATATATCAAAGGATGTGGTAGTTGATGTGCTATTTGTATGAAAGTACACTAAAAAACTAATATTTTGTTTTAAAAAAGTATACAGGTGATAATGTGTAGTAATACAGTATATTGGCCAATTATTAACCAGTATGCTTCAGCGCTTTAAACCCTTTTTTTATTTGGCTGTTTAGAAAATATGCAAAGAGAAATAATTTATTAAATAGATATGATATAGATATGAAAAACGATTCTCAGAGATGTTTATTTGAAATACTGGATATCAAAATTTCAATATTGATTTAATTTGTTTTTATTGTTCATATTAACACATCTGTATACTACTATTCCAATGTTATTTTTAAAATTAATTGTGTGCAGTATAAATGAAATTTTATAATTCCTTAATATTTATTACATATTATGATAACCAGATTGGAGTCACTACTTGAACTTGCCCTGAGAACCAGCACTGCCAATGTGGACCCATTCAAAGATGATCTCAAGTAAAAATTATTACTTATACACTGTTTACCAGTTTGTTAAATTAAGTATCATAAAGTTTGGTTAGTACATACATGTAGTTGGATCAATCCTTCTCAGTGGACCCATTTACAGTTTGGCTATTTTATGTTCAAACCAGTGGTACACAACTGGTTCATCAAAGGCTGTGGAGTGTGCTGTCCTGTCTGTGGAAGTGCATATAAAAGACCCTTGCTGCTTATCAGAAAGAGTAGCCTATGTGGCAGGAGCGGGTTCCCTCTAAATATATCAGAATGACATTACAGGATTAGAAATTATTTTCACTTACCTGGGGGACTTGTAGCCTTAAACATTTACTTGTTTCCACAAAAAATCACTAGTCCCCACCCACCCCTCGTAGGTTGATCCATAATGCGAATTACAGATATAACATGTGGTTCATATTGATAAGACATATCGTATTGAACCTACTAAGTTTTTATATTTTATTAACCATTAAAATGTTGATAGTGTATGTACTAGTTGAGGTGGAAGACAGAGATTTAAAATTTGTATTAATGTCAATAACTGATCAAACCATAACTGTCCGTATCGAGACTATGAAAAAGCAGCCGAAAGTGAAAAAGACAGGATAAACATCTGGTGGCATGTATAGCGAGTGCATTTTGGTCAAATAAATGTGTTTAATGGGAATGATCGGCAAATTATCAGTGACAGCTACTATCTAAAAATTGCTATTTCAGTTATGTTAGTCATCCAGAAAGGTATTACAGCCACTTTGCCTGCATTCGTTCTGCTGTTACCTGCAAACTTGGAATAATATTTATTTTTCTTTCACAGGGTTGATCTGTTACCATTTGATTTAATCACCCAGCTCTTTAAGATTTTGTCCATTGATACTAAAATGGAAAAAGGTAATAGACTAAAGTGACATTATAAATTTTAGCTAAATTTTATTTGTTTATTTTTCTTTTTCTTCACCTTCAGTGTGTTTTTAAAACAACAAAACAATTTATTTTTATTCTCATTTACATGATATCCACATACATTATTACAAGAAGCATGACAACAATGATACATAATAAAAAAAAGAACTTGTTGAAAAACTCATATATAGTCAGAAATTAAAATGTCAGTTACATATCACTGATTTATGGGCCAAGAAAATGGACAAACAAAAATGTAAAAACTCTTAAATTGTGGTCATACAATGGTTAAATAAAGCATTTTAAAATAACTAAGTGTACAGAGCTGATTTACAATAAGATAAACACTACACATTTATATAATAAATTTATTTTTCATTCATAGTTATATTGAATTAAATGAGAAAATTTAATGGTGAATGAAATTTTTAAGTAATGTAGATTGTATATCTTTATGTTAAAATTGCTTTATGTTAAGATTGTTTCAGATTACAGGGTTGATCCTACTGACCTCCACCTTTCTGGGTTAGAGTCGTTTACTTTTGACTACATTGTCAAATGGCCTGTATCACTGGTACTCAACAGAAAGGTATAATATGCATATATTACGCTTTATCTAAGGTTCCCTTTCAACAATAAACAAAACAGTCAAATTTCCTAAATTATGTGGAGAGAATTGTTTTTACTTCCTCTTATATTTTTCTCTCCCATTAGTAATGTCTTTTGTTGTTAGTTTTAGGAAAAAAAAGTGTTTGGTAGTTGGGACTGAAAGGGCTTGTTCCTGAAAATCTAATCCAGAATTCATTCAAAGTCTTATTTGCTTTGATGTTTAAGATAAATGATAACAGTTTTACAGTAGGTTTATATCTGCAATTATCAAAGGTAGTGTTTTGACAAATTGTCAGATTTACTTAAATGTAATATACAGTTCCTTTGATCAGTGCCAACACTTGATTGTGAAATTATGCAGCAGTATCTGCCAAATGAAAGTTTATATGTTTTTGCTTTGTTTTTTCCTGTTAGGCTCTAATCCGATACCAAATGCTCTTTCGACACTTGTTTTACTGCAAGCACGTAGAAAGACAACTTTGCAGGTTAGTGTGTTATTATTACTAAGTTTGGCTTTTATTTCTTTACATGCAGGGATGTGAATTTCCCACTAATTGGTGGTTTCTTGACTTGTGGATTGATTCCAAATCTGTTGAGAAAATGAAGTGTTGCGTGGGTAGAGGTAGGACTGTGGGTAGGAAGAACTGAGTTGAAGTGATCACTTTGCTCTCAAAGCACCCGAATAATTCAACATTTTATATTTCTGTGTGCAAGATGTAACATGGCTTTTGAAATATGCCATACTGTTAGCATTGTCACTACTCGCCTGTAAATCAATTTCATTAGCAACCCTATATGCAAAAGAACTCATCTAACAAGATGAGATTTGATGGCAAAAATTTTTCGCTGATATAATCAGGATCCATGTGTTGCAAAGAATGATTTGGACACCCCCTCCCACATACTGCCCCCATTCAGTCGCTATACACTCCATCGCAATAACCAGCCTTTTTAGGTCTGACCTATTCTTATCTCTGCACATAATACATGTACTGGGGAAGCATTTCTAGAAAAAGTTGTTTTGTAGATATGTTTTCTAACATGTCTCATAATTACTTGTGATGAGATTTAACAACTTCTATAGAATGTTATTATAAAGTTGAATAAAATTTAAAATATTGAGTCCCAGAATATTTCCTATAGTCTGTTTGCACTACTTGGAACATTCTTTTTGATGAATAAAAAACAAAATATATAACTTACCTCATTAATGTTGATATTTCTCGAAATAAAAACAAATGTCCTATTTTTTGTCTGGGTTGTTTTGTCCATTGGTTCTGTAATGTTTAAACGGCAGACAAAAGTAATTTTTTTATATTTCCAGCCGGCATTACTTAGACCGCCATGTTTTATTTGCTGCAGAATTCATGTAAACATAGGGGTGTTAGGTAATTATTTGTATAATGTATTTCTATGGTACGCGGTTATTATTTTAAAATATATTTATCATAACTTAATATAAATATCAAATATGAAAAAAAAAATTATTAAAGCAAAAACGATGAACAAAATACGAATATTACCGGAAATGGCCGAAATGTTTCGAATGTTCAAAAGGACAGAGTAATGCTGTCATCTGATAGGACTTGTCAACGCTGTGCAATATCATCGATTTTAATATACGAGTGAATGAGTTATATTTTAAATCATTATTTAACAAAGTAATGAAAAAAATTAGAACATAGGACTTTTTTGCTATTTCCAAAACTCTAGTTCTTTTTCGCCTTGATTCACGCAGACTAAAGTAATCAACAAAAATCCATGTTCCAAGTAGCGTAAACAGACTATAGTTTAGTAATTTTACTGTAAATTTTAAGATGGTTGAGCTGGACAGACTAATGGATTTGATTGTATTAGAAAAGCCAATTTCAAACCAAATCAAAATGATTTTGCTAATATTCTGACAAAATTAACCTCATTCTGAATAATAATATAATACTGAAATAAAAATAACATTGTGTTAACATTTTTAATTAGGATTCCATTGGTAGCGAGGTAAGATGTTTTGAAATTTAGTTTAAGCTCTTTTGAGAATTATTAAAACTGGTAACAGATTTATTTTTAATTTAGAGCATTCTTACAAATGTATTTATGTTGACTATAATTTTGCCTTTTATTTACATTCTTGATGCATTTTGAACCATCATCTCAACCCTGCATTAAGTATGCACTTACCTTCTAAAACCTTATAAATTGCCTGTCTTGTATGGCCCCACTTCCTGTACACCTCTCAGAGATACCATTAAGAATTTTTTAGTATTTACTATGATCAGGGCTGGTAATATTTTCCATTTTTAATTTAGGCATGTTAGTTATCATTGGCAGTTTTTTTTAATGATGATTCTGATCTATTTGGTTAATTTACTTTGAGAGAAGTGTTGTGAGTGTGTTGCATCTAAATCATTTGGAATTCATCAGCTGAAAAATAAAATTTCATTTGCACTTCCTTCCAAAAAAGCTGCTGTTTTTTTGTTCAGTGTTAATATCTCAGACCTCTTCAAATAGTCATCAATTAAAAAAAATAGACCCAGTGCTGTAAATAGCACTTAAATTGTTTATACACATAGTACTGAGCTTTGTTCTGATATATATCAAGAGTAGATAATCTTCTCACAATAGGGCTCATTGATTCACCAAAGTTATATTTTCTTCTGAAGTATTTACATTACATGAGTTTCTGATTTTAATTTTTTTTTAAATTATTGAATGTAAATGCTTCTAGCTAATAGCACTGATCTTCTGACATGTAGTTATTTTTATAATTTAATTTTATTTAATTTTAAATTACAAAATAAAGTTTTGTTTAACAGTGAAATCTATTCTTATTGTGCATTCTAGTATTTACTGATAACACTTAAATATTTATAGTATTTCTATACTAGTTATAATTATTACATCCTTTTTGAATTAGCTTTCATTATAGAATTGACCAATTTGTGACATCTCTTGAATCATCACTGAACTCTTATTTCTGAAACAATGCCTACAAATTGAAACATATTGCTATCGTTATAATATTTTGTCACAAAGCAAACCTGTTATTGTACCTGAATGAAAACATGTCCTCTCCTTTTTAAACATGCTGTTGGTCACATGCTGTAGATAACTTACTCTTATCTGCACATAACGGTGTCCTATATGTTTTCAGTAACTACATTCTGCTTATTAACAAGTAAATACTTTCTACTCTACAATTTAAGAAAATATATTTGATGTTTGTTTTAATAATAATAGAAATGGTAGATTTGCTACATATATATATATATATATATATATGGTCGAATGTCTACTATTTGTGCTTGTTCTCTTTTCGTGCCCTTTGCGGAAACGGTGATATCTCGCGTGCACACGAGCTCTGCATGCAGTCTTTGCTATCATAACAAACATCACACGTTTACGAAGTAACACTAAGCTCCAAATTTAAAAAAGTAACACTAAGCTCCAAATTTAAAAATGTGCTAATACCAAGATGAATTATTGACTTGAAAATATGCCTATTTTCACTAATCCCAAAAATCAGCTCTCGAAAGTAACCAAAGATTTGAAATTTTTTTATCCAATTAATTCCCTATGCAGTTCATCTGCATTCTTGACCCTTGTTACTACCTTGTGAAGTCAAATAAAAAATATTTGAGGCCAATTCTAAAAACATTCATGTTACAACGAATAGGGGTAAAATGAATAAAATGTCTTCTAATGTTATTGGAAGATAAAATGATTGGGTTAGATGTACGCGATTGTAATCAATAATAATAATGAATGTTGTGTTTTTGCTGTTATTTTGTTATTTATTGTTTGTTTATTATTATTATTGGTGATAATACTGATATAGTTTTTTTGTCACCACTGTTCATGAGATCAACATAATTAACAACAAATTGATACATTATTATTAGGTCGTTTCTCTAGTGTTAATAGTTGAAACGTTAATGGTTTTTCATTTGACACTGATGTTAGTATCTCGTTAAATTTTGATGACAATTCTTTAACAATGTTAAATTTAAAGGGAAAAAATTGAGAAACAAAAAAAACAAGTTATTCAAAAGTTCTGAACAGTCCTTACTGTTAATGGCATGACCTACACTGGTTTTCATTGAAAACACAAAAAGACAATTCTTGTCTTCTGGCATGGTGGATTTTACCAGATGTTTTCAACCAGCATTTTAACAATAAATACAACTTCATGCTTCCTTTCTGATATATGTAAAGTAATGATAAAAGGCCACTTGATAACATTAGTAAACATTCATTTATTTATTTTTTCGTTCTTAGTAGATATCCTGGCATAACTGTTATGGGGCACGAAAAGTGAATTCTGCACTATATATTATGTTTTTTTTTGTTTTTCTCTCAACCATTTCCAATTGTCAGTAAAAATATGAATAAATATCTGCAACACCATGCGGGCGACTCCTTTATTATTACTTGAACAATCCTAACAGTGCAGTTGGATTAGAGTACTTAGAATTTTGGTCTCAGACACGAAGTCATTATTTATATACTTTCAAGTAATGTACTAACATGTTAGCTGCTAGTATTAAGTTCATATGTTGGAGATACACTGTGCTCTTGTATACCCAACAGGTGGTTAGTGTTCTATTTTTACAATAAATAAGGAATACATCTCTGTGACATTATTTTGAAATTAGACATGGCTAAGGCTATTATAAGCAAGGCATGATGCATCTATCACTATACATGCACAAGCACCGGCCTCCACCACACCATGTTTATTCAGGCATGTTAACATGGGAGTTATTGTAAAAAATAGAATTCTCTTTTACTGTTGTTAAAAATATGGGTAAAAATGAAGTGTATGTTTCATGAGTTTGATTATTGAAACTGAATATGCAAACGTTAAACATTTGTTTATAAACGGTCTTGTTTAGTCCTTGATCTACATGTAAAACCCAATTTTCTTCTTAATTGGATCACAATTTGCTATTTGTTTTCGACATGCCTATTTTGCTTTCAAATCAGGACTCTCATCTTTTATAGCATAATAGTCTGATTGTCTCCTCATCTACCAGTATTTATGTTTTATCTGGCTTATGGTTGGACTCATTAGATTAGTGTGGGTCTGTCTAGATCTGCAAACAATAATTGTGAACTATTGCCTCAGCATTTTTTTAAAGTAACATTTTATCTTAGTGTTGATTTCAGCAAGAAACAAGTCAAACATAACTTAAAAATAGATTTTTTTGCATGCATTTGTTTTGTAGTATATGGATTGGTAACAAATCAGCCAAGATGTATACACTACAATCTTCCCGTTGGTATTCTGCTGCATTTGCACTCCGTCAGAGAATGCTCAACTTTGTTCAGAACTTCGAGTACTACATGATGTTTGAAGTGATTGAACCAAACTGGCAGACCTATCTACATAACATAGATGAAGTGAGTTATCACAAAATAAAACATTCATTTAGTGGGTGCAACTTAAATGTGATATAAATTTGGGTTACATGTTCTGTTACCAGTCTCTGAATACGTTGAAGAAATTCAGTTTTTGTTTAATATTCATTAAAATCATTGTTAATGCTTTTAGTAAAATTAAAATCTACTCATGTGCCATTAGGATCTGAATACTACTTATTAAGATTTAAACCCAAGTAACAGTTCATCTGAATGTACATTATAAAATACAACAACCATGTTTAATTTTTCATTCTCTTAATTTAGTTTCTTTTTATTTGACTTTGTCTTTGTCAGCCGGTATTATTTATACAAAAGCTTTTAAGTGGTTCACAGTTTTCCACTGTAAAAAAATAAACCCTCGAAATTTACATAATTATTGATTAAGTTTATTGCTGATATATTCCTTACAAATAAAAAAACCCCCAAAAAAAACCAAACAACTGTATATTATTGAACTTCATAATGCTACTTTAATAACGACTCCATTGCCAATACTTACAAAGCTTCCTTTTGCTTCCACAGTCTGGAGACTTTAATGTCATAATAACATCATACAAATAACATGCATGGCGTAATCAGGTTTTATAAACACAGTCCATGTTGAGAACACTTTTTTTCAATAATGATTTAACTATGAAGTGTTCTGTTTGTGTCAGGCTTCCAATGTGGATGATGTTCTGGAATGTCACACAGATTTCCTCAACAACTGTCTCAAAGACTGCATGCTCACTAACCCAGATCTGCTTAAGATTGTCCACAAGCTCATGATGGTGTGTGTTACGTTTTCCAACTTTATCATGGTAAGATTTTTAAAATTTGCATTGTCTTCTCCATATTATATATTCTTTCCTGTTTCTTGTCCAATTTTATCAAGCTAACATGTTTCTGGTTGTCATAATGTTAAATGGGTTTAATCTGTAACCTTTCTCTTTTAATACCCTCAACCCCACAAACTGTGCAACATTCTCTATTTTGAAATTACGATTATTTTTTGTGTATTATATTTTAGCGTTTAAATCAAAGCACGTCAATAGAACAGCAGGTTGATCGTCTCACACAGAGCTCGCTTCATGCAGGTTTGTCTGCTAAGGAGAGGAAGGAAGATAGTGAAAAGAAGAAAGCAACTACCAAGGTAAAGTTGTAGCATGTATGGAGATCAGGAATGACACATTAAAATACAAAACATTTAAATCAATTAATAAATGTAAAACCACAGTACACTTCACTATTGTGTAGCAGTCAACACAAGCTTTTCTTATTCTAATTTGTCATGGAGAAGACATCACTTTTATGTTATATATCTGTCTCCTGGCACAGATTTTAAAGTTGTTTGGATTATTAGCATGGTATTGGATTTTGAGTATACATAAAAAAGGGTGGGGTGGGGCATTGTGTTGTTTATGCACATTAAAGTATTTTTGTCTCGACCTCCACATTCATCTCTTCTACAGTTTTGTTCAGATCATTCTAAAAGTAAACTACATCTGTGGCAATCAATACAAGCTTTACTTATTCTCATTTGTCCTGTGGAAGACATCACTTTAATTTATATATCTGTATATATAAAGAAATTATGTGAATTAATAAAAGAAATCACAAATAAATGCAGTAAATCATAGATTAATACAATGCCCATTATTATTTATATATACGTATACAGTTTTATGTCTGTATATGGATGTGCTGCTATTTTACATAATATTTGGTAGTTATTTTATACTGTGATGAAACATTGTTTAGCTTATTTTTTTATTGTATCCTGGAAACCCCATCTTGTAACTGTAAAAATATTGTACATATTCCACATATGCCATTGTGTAATGGCCTGAGAGTAATAAAGTTCTTGTTCTTGTCTCCTGGTACAGATTTTAAAGTTGTTTCGATTATTAGCATGGTATTGGATTTTCAGTATATATAAAAAAGGGCATTTTGTTGTTTATGCACCTTTAAGTATTTTTATGTCAGCCTTCACATTCATCTCTTCTTGAGTTTTGTTCAGATCATTCTAAATGTTGTAATTATAATGAATGTTTGAAAATGTCTATCTTGTTCCCTAGAGTTTTCATTACCTTTTTATAAAACTTTGGTGATTCCTTGATGTAGTTAATGTTTTATATTTTATATTGTCTTTCTTATTTACATTTTATTCCATCCAATTTTAAAGTTATTGAGCCATATTTCTAAACACTGTATTTTTTGGCCATAGAATATCTATTTTGGCTCATTCCTTGAGTTTGTGGCTATCCTGGTATTTGCAATAGCTCCAAATGAATTTTACATGAAACAGCAAAATCAAGTGCCTCAAAACTAGAATTAGTACTATATCTTAACAGTTAAAAACATTATCCTGTTGCATTGTATAATCCTCCATTTCCAATTCTTGCTGTTTGCAGGTTGTATCTGAACATGTGGATCAGCTGGCTGGCAGTGAAAACTTTGAACGCACAATCCTCAACTTTAGCTCCAACTTTCTGAGATTGTTTCTCGAGTTGTTTGACAAAATTATGGACTTCAACAACAAGAACTATGAACATAAACTCTTCAATATTTTGTACAGGTGAGACTGATAACGAACTTTAAAACAGAAGCTCCTTAAATTGACAGCACAAAGAGAGAAAGTGATAATAGATTTGGGGCTAGAGGTTAAAGTTCAAGTAAACCATTGCTCCCATTTATCTTTACTAATTTTAGTAGTATGGTAATGTTGGTTAGAGGAAGATCCTTATTGATTTTCATGTAAAGATAGAATATAATAATGTTTGCTACTGGATGAGATCTTCGAGTTGCTTGCAGCTATAATGTTTCAACTTTAGCGGGATTTTTTTCTCACAGTACAAATCATATAAAACTATTGTTGAAACTCTACTGACTTAATGTCCTTCCACAAAGAAAAAACAACAACATTTTAGCTGTGAAAAGTCAAGGACCTATGTACTAAACATAAAAGTAGTTCAATAACAATATCTTGAATGTGCATACAGTCATACATCTTAGAGACTTCAACATAGGACTTACAATCCATCAAATATCTTTAAGACTCAGCAGAGGTGATTAAAAATGATTCTTTTTGCAAATGCACAGAACATAGGTGATTGCAGGTATGGGGAAGGGGTAGTGATAACTATACCAGTGCTTCCCTTTGGACCAACCCCTTTTAATACTTGCTGGTTGTGGTATATGATCAGAATCTAGTCTTATTATTATTTAATATTTTCACAACTAATGTTCTTGTGGAAATAACTTAAAGTTTACAATAGATTTACAGCGTGTCTGTGTAATCAGGTTATTTTCTCAAAATATTTTTGTTGCCACTTTATTTGCCTGATTCATACATTAAGGAGAAAAGTTACCAGTTATTATTTTTTTTCTATTTAGTTTCATTATTATTCATTTAATAGTTGTTTGTACTGGTATGTTGTTAAAAAATTAATCAGTGATATACTAAACATTGGCAGCATACAATGAATTAAAGTAACACCATCATACATGTATTTGCAGTACACTTGAAAAAAGATACATCTTGATCAGACATATTTTTGCCCAGTCACTCGGTAAACTATTTCTTTCAAATTGTCACAATAAATCCACAATTTATATTCTACGATTCCAACTTTTGGTGACACCATACAATAATTTCTAATCAATTTCATTGGCTAATAAATCTGAGCACTAAGTACACCATTTTGTATGGAAAAGTGTCAAAGATCCACAATAAAAGAAGTTGAAAATAATGTTTCTTGGAATTTTCTTACCATCCATACTTGTCAACATGTTCTTGAACAATTCACTGAGTTTACCTTCAAGTCTCAGGCTGATCTAAAGTCATGTTCGTTATGCTGGTTATTGTCGCAGACATGAACTGATCTACTTTATAACTTTTTGTTGTTTGACCTCAATCTTGTCCAAAAACAATGGCAGACTAGCTTTCCTATATTTAACCGATACTTTTAATTGTGTGATAATGCTTATTTTAGATTGGATTTCAATGGATTTTACACTGATAAGTTGGAGGCCATGTCGGCTGAGAGGGCCATGATGGACTCCAGGTCTCAGAGTTCTGGTTCAGGTGAGTTTTATGGTCGATATTGTTCTAAGATTGTTTTAAACACATGCAATGAATGATTCCATTGTCATCATGTAGCCTATGTGGAAACATCAAGTTTATTTTGTAGTCTGTATATTACAGAGACAAGTTGTTCAAACACAGTTAAGACATTTTTTAAAAGATGAAATTGTAATCATTGCAAGCAGCAATTGAAAACATATTTTAAACTTTAATATACATTAATGTATACATAAACAATCATATCAAAACTATTGAGTTTTACAAAGATATATATTTTATAAATTTTCCATTAACCCATAGTTACCTTAATCATGATTTCAACAAAAAGTAGGCCCATGTGTTTGACAGCTAATAGCAAATTTAATTCACTAATACAGCATTACAAATCCTCAGGAAAATTGAGGGTATTCAGACCTCTTTGTCAAGGGGTATTCATACCACCAGAGGGGAAACAAAAAGGGTATAAGCCATTGCGAACAGAGCTTGAATTAACTAGGACTTGAGATTTATAAAAGAAAATACAAAAAAATGTTTTGATCATTATGTAATTTTTACTGATACAGTTATAACGAGTGTTTTTTTAAAAATAATTTGTATTTTAAAATGTACCTAACTTCAGACAGCTTTCCCTTATAATATTGTTGTCTAACTCTTAAAATGTTACATTACACACACACAGAATATGTCACAGTGAGGCGACTCCTATTTTATATCTTGGTTTTTATACCTCTTGTGATAGATTGCCATTACGTGTTCATACCCTTTCCCTCCCTTCTTATTATGTGATTTCGAGCATCAAGAGGTACTATACCTCCATTTCTACGTGATGAGGAACACTGCTAATAGTAACCAATCTGGCTGGCAAATGATACAATTTCTGACTTCATCATTTTAACAATTTAGCCTCGGTTTCATTGAAATCATAAACAAATTTATCTCTTGTTGGTATTGAAGTGTATCTTACGTTATTATCTCTTAAAATTGAAAAATAATAGTTTGGTGTAGGACTAATTCATCAAATATTAATTTTAACATTTTGTTAACTTTTTTTTAATAGGTTCACTTCCAACTTCATTTACAAGTCAGCGGCCAGATACAGCAAGATATGTGCCAGGAATTCATAAAAATCTCCCAGAAACACGTGATGACATGTGAAATACAACCTTCTGTTATTGCCAAAATAATTCTCAAGAAGTGCACGATATATCCCATGCCATTAACATTCTTTGAAGTGTCAAATGGATGAATTTAAATTAAACAGAATTCAGTACGCCAAGATATTTCAAACTAATTTAAACATTTGAATGTTGCTATATACACTGCTTTTATTATATGGACTGGGTTGGCATTTCTGCAGTGAAATGCTAGTTCCTAAATGAACCATGAGCCCCACTGTAGTTTAAAGAATGCTGAATACTTTAGTACTGTAAAATACTTTATTTTCGAGGGGTGTAATTTTCATGCTAAAGATAAATTAATATTTTGCGCATCCTTGATTAAACAAAAACTTTTTTTTCAAGCACCCTATATAAATTACATATTAATAAATTGCTGGCCAATTGATATTTTAAAAAATCGAACCAATTATTTTGGTGAACATGTAAAAATGCAAATGGCTTATGCCATTCGATAGCGTCCATTATGTCACATAGGCGGTGTAAATATAATTTGGCACTCGTGAAATATTATTCCAGAAAGAAAGGAACAAACGTTTAACACAGCCTTCTTCATTGCGACCGAATTAGTCGCATATGCGACCATTTTTTTAATTTGGCGACTGAAACATTGCATACAGTCACCCCCCTGGTGACCAAGCAAAAGTTAATGTAAACATTAGTGACCGCGTGACATTGTTGGTCACTTCCGCTTTCACAAATGACCTAGATATCGCCAAAAACACTATCGAGACGTCGATTGGCTATACGCACGTTAGACGT
>JAULBS010122984.1:0-14009 GCA_032355785.1 Symmetromphalus regularis | reverse complement strand
AAGCCACTTTGTAAGGTTTTCATTGTATATTCTGTAAAACCTCTCTGATGGTCACACCCATGACAGTGGAATTGCCCAGTTGTAAAAGCCTTCATAAAATTAGTCTGCGGTATCACTATGCTGTCGCAAAAGTATAAATACATTATGAGGGATCAAATTTCGATGTTTGGGGGACAGTGATTACTGCCTTGAATGCCTTATAATAAAGAGAGCACCAAGGTAATTTTGAGGACACAAAAGGAAATGTTAGTTTCCTATGGAGCAAGAAGGGAAAAAAGGGAACAGTAATATTTGCCTTCATTAGAAGTGAAATTGAGAGGAGATTGTGGCAAATCTCTTAGTAAAATTAGACCCTTCAATTATGCTTATTTTCTTGAAAAAGTTGTAAAAGTTATTGCAAAATTGGTCTGTAGTTAAACAGCATTCTGCAATTACAAAAATATAAATATATTATGCAATATTGTTTTCTTAAAATTGCTATCGCACCGACACAGTAAAGATTTAGTATTGGCAACTAAGCGGCATTTCAACATTCTCTAATTTCCTTTTGTTTTTAAATCACACCACTAGAGCACATTTATTAACCATCAATTATTGGATGTCAATCATTTGGTAAAGTAAAGTTTGTTTTATTTAACGACGCCTCTAGAGCACATTGATTTTATATTTGATCGGCTATTGGACGTCAATCATATGGTCATATGTCTTTAGAGAAAACCCACTGCCGCCTCATAGGCTACTCTTTCCGATAAGCAGCAAGGGATCTTTTACATGCACCGTCCCACAGGCAGGACAGCACATCACCTGATAAACCAGTTGTGGACCACTGGTTGGAATAGAAAATAGCCCAAACTGCAAATGGATCCACTGAGAAGGATCGATAGTCATAGGTAGACATGCTACCGTTTGAGCTAGATCCCGCTCCTCCAACATTTGTTAATACTGACACGTAAAGTGTGATCCAGTCTCCAACAGGTTTTGAACCACCATCTTCAGCTTGAGAGTCCGATGTCCTACAACTGGACCAATCAGGTTCTCTAATTTCAATGACTGTAGTACTCAACAAATTAATAATTACCAAGCCTGGAAATAAGTGATTACTTAGGGACATTGACAGGTAGTTTTGTCATTTTGGAAGATTTGACAGTCACAAAGTTAATTTGTCTGACACTCATGTTTGAACTTTTAGTAAAAATAACATTTCTGTATAAAATCAGCTTGATGTAGCTTGTGTCTGTTGAATAAAATGGGAAGAATTAAATATTAACAAGCATATACCATAAAAACTAAATTGTGTATTTTGTTTAAATTGTTCATATTAAGGAACATTTTCTTTAATGTCCGGCACAAAGTGACTGATGCTGGACATTTTGACCAGCTGAACTAAAATAATTATTTCCAGGCCTGAATAGCATGAACATTTTTCACACAATCTGAATGCTTTATCAGTGTTCGACATCCTCAGGAAAAATAAGGCTAATCCTACTTCCTAGTACAAAGTCAGGAGTATTCAAACTTCCAGATGGGAAACTCAAAGGGTATAAAAATAATTATTTATCATGTGGTAGTTTGATTCCCATTTAAATTATCAGTTTAATTAGCAGACCCGATTACATTAAATCAATGGCTGAAATTGTACAAGTTATACCTCCTCAGTAAAAAAACGGTACCCGTTTATACCTCTTGTGGCAGATTGCCATTACGTGTTCTTACCCTTTCCCTCCCTTATTATTATATGATTTCGAGCATCAGGAGGTACTACACCTCCATTTCTACATGTGGAACACTGTTTATGAAATTAATGTTTAGTATTCCAGTTTTAAACTGTGGTAAAATTTGTTAACTATTGTCTAAAGAGGTGGGGGTTTTTAAAGAACCCTACAATTGACCCTATGCTGGAATGGTTGAAACTCTAGCCAGCTTACACAGAACCATTCTACAAATTGTTATTTCTAAACATAACACTAAACAGATAGTAACCCTATTTCAGTCAGAAACTGTCCAAAGTCTTACTCTGTATCAATATTAAGTGTATAACTTTGTAAACATTGTGTACATAGGTACTTAAATGAAACCCAGAGATAAGGGTGTGTCAAACATAATAATGTCAAGACAAAGTCATCGATGTATAATTTATAGCGGTGTGCGAATTTCATTAAATACAAATTTAGTACAATATGACCTGCATAAACAGTCACCTGTTTTACAGGGCCGGTCCCTCTGGGGTTGCCCCCTGGAAAATTAACTTTTTTACTCCAGAAAATAGCATGCTCATCCTTGGACTAGTCACAAATTTGTTTATAAAAAGCTGTGCCCCCACCCCTAGGATTTTGATTAGGGTATGGTCCTGTTTAACCACACCAGAAAAGTATCAACCAGAAACCATTCTGTCTATTCTTCCACAAAAGGATTATTTTGATGCATAACTTACTTTTTAAATAATGAGACTTACAAAGTTTTCCCACCATCTGAAAATGTAATCCTGTCCCAACCCTTAGCTTTCTCTTGACCCAAATTCCCTCCCACAATACCCTTATTCAAACCATAAATTGCACACTATACATTGTTTTAAATAGACTGGGGGAAATGGTGTAGACTTTCCTCAATATTACTCATCTTTGTAATAAGTCTGGCAACGTATTATTTTCTGGGTGAATATTTTACTGTTGATTTTAAACAATTATAAAAGATTGTTAGAAATTTATTATATATTTTTTTTAAATTCTGAAGTAGCAAACAAACTTCACACTTCCCCTCCCACTTTTAATTAGATATGTCCCAAGTACAAATAATACAGCAATTCACTTGCTTCTACCAACTGAAACAAAGTTTAAACAATGTTAAATAATCATCAAGTATATTGTATTACATTACATGCCATTTTACATTCACAAGTTGTAAAGAATACAATGTATTACGCATTACAAAGTAATAATGTAGGTCAAAAGTCCCAATCAGGAAGTGATAAACCCCATTAATCACATTACTATTTTTCCTCACATGGTTGTAAAATAATTCCAGAACACTTTATAAATCTTGTTAAAACAGAACTGTACATTTTGAAGAAAAACAAAAATCAAGTTTCCAGAAGAGTTATTTCTAGGAATGCACAGATGATTCAGCCAACGTCTGAGTCAGACATTCAGAAATTTTATTTGCAGACGTGTCTGACAAAACCTGTAAATCGTTTGTTTAAAAACATGTACTACTAAATTAATATAAACATATATTAAAAAACTATATAATAAATTTATAGAAAGAGAAATTAATCCGTGAATAGGTCGGGAAGGGTTATCGTTTTAAGAGTTCGGCTCTTTAACAGTTGTGGGATTATCTGCCACGCTCCGCCGACTTCCTGCACCCGGCGTCTGGATTAAGTTATTAAGCTGTTGAGGAGAGCTTCACTAAAACAACAAAAACTTTTTAGTAGTCAAGACTTACTTGTCAGACCAGTGCAAGAGAAATGTTTGAAGAGTTTTGTTCAAGTCGGCGACTCTTAGCAGCTAACCTGTCGACTTTCCAAGATGGAGGGTGACACGCCAAGTGCTCGTGCGAAGGGAGTGGCCTGAGTGGAGGAATTTTAGCCAATGAAAATGACCCAAATATTCGTATCTTACGTGCCAAAGAGTTATCTCCCTTACTTGCAACCAATGAAATGGTACGTATGTGTATTACTTGGTAAATAATATGATGACGTAATAAAGGTGTTGATTGGTAACACTACAACATATTTCCGCTGTTAAAAAAAAAATGAATGATTACGATAACGACAGTATTATGTACAATATGGGCGGGTCCAGAAATTTTGAAAGGAGTAGAAGTTGAACAAAAACTAGAAATATAATACTGAAATGAGAAAATAAAAAATAAAAAGATTGCCCACAGCTGAATTCACCTACGTGAAAATATAACGTAACAATTTACTGTTTGAAATTATTATTATTATTTATTATTATTATTATTTTATTATTAAAAGAAAGTGTTTCTGATATTCTAAAATATTAACGAATATGTACTGACGGCATATGTTTGTCAACGTAGTTAAATTTCATTTCATTTGCTGTATTTATATACAGGCACCACTGTTTATGGGACAAGTAATAAAAACATTACTAAAGTTTTTTAGGGGTTGAATAAAGATGTTTTTTAGACTCGGTGACAAAATAAATTGGCCGAAATCCGGAGAGTTTTCGGTTTATGAAGGGGTCCCAAGTCCAATAAACATCTTGGTTGTTGTCAAGAATCGCCCCTACCCCCTCCCACCACATTCAAATACACTCCGCGGGCCCTGCTATAATATAGTTATATCTACTAATCTAATGGCCGTTGGAACCCCGCACCCCCCCCCCAACACCACTTGTGAGCTTATTTTTATTTTATTTTTTAAACTTTAATGTTTGCTATTGTAACCAAAATCTGACATATAGAGTTTGTACACGATCCGACAAATGCCCCCCCCCCCCCTTTCAAGGACGTTCCTACAGACCTGAGTTTTCTGTGTAATATTAAGTTATTTTTCATAATTATGTATGTATATATTTGTCTGTCTTACTATTACTGCATCCCGAGCAGTCCCCCCTACCCACCCACCATCACCACCACTCCACCCATCACTAATTTAAAATCATATTTATGATATCTAACTGATGTCAAGTGATTGAGAATATTTTCTAGGGGTGTAACGATATAACGGTATATTGCGATACGTACCGAGCGCAATACATACACCGATATGGTTTCGTGTATCGCCATATATCTACCTAAAGATTAGCTAGCAAATTCTTATTACTTTGACAGTAAGTTATAGAAATCAAAAGATATAAATTTACTGTATCTATATATTCTCTTTTTTTCATCAGGAATTGGTACAGGTCTGCCTGCCTGAGATATGTTTAGTAGTTAGTATGATAGTATAAATATATGACTTTATTACATCTTGGTAATTGATCAAAATGTATTGCGGTATGTATTGCAATATGGCTTTGCTGTATCGCAATATATCGCAACACGGTTTTGGCTATATCGTAAAGTTTGTTTTATTTAACGACGCCTCTAGAGCACGTTGATTTTAAAACTTATCAGCGGCTATTGGACGTCAGTCATATGGTCATTCTGACATATGTATTTTAGAGGAAACCCGCTGCCGCCACATTGGCTACTCTTTCTGATAGGCAGCAAGGGGTCTTTTATATGCACCGTCCCATACAGGACAGTACATACCACGGCCTTTGATGAACCAGTTGTGGACCAACGACTGACTGCTTCACAGGCAGACACGCTACCGTTTAAACTACATCCCAAATTCAATATAACAATGCTGTCATATTACTGATAGCTGCTCTGAATCTTGAGAACTGAAATAAGACAGATAATTGTTGGAAAAGTTTATGTTGATGAGAATACTGAAACGAATGTGATTTTATTTTATATTTGATCTCAGAGATGTGTTCCTGCAAGCTACATGTGATGATGGATGCTATGCTTTAGCTGACTTGCTGGGATGGGGAGTAAGTTAACATTCTTTCAAACTCATTATATACGTGACCCTCAAAAGATTGAAAAATATTCTCAAATGTGTTATCATTGGCGGTGGGGTTTCCAAATTACATACAACCAAATTATAATCGGAAAAACTAAATATTGGTGGCTGAAGAGAGTTGTTACAACATCCTATACCATTCCTCCATCTTGGATCTGTTCAAAATTTTATTAAATTTTTATTTTATAAGATAGATAAATATATGTTTAATGACGCTTCAGCACCAAAAACTAAATATCAGTTATTTGGGGTCATGGTATGGTTAAAGGCATAGTCCCACAGAATTTAAGTGGCTTTGTAGTTTAAATATTGATTACAAATGAAACTTGCATGTATTTGTTATACTAGATCTCGTTTTCATATTACGCAAGACATTTTAATTGAGCCATTGTATAGGAAATTCCATGTCGAGTCGGATCAATTTTTTTCACATTTAAACATTTCTAATTTCAAGATCAGAACTCCTTGTGGGATGAAATAAATTTGTATGAAATGTTTTTGCAGCTACAAGTTTTTAAAATAACGGCTAATGGAGAAATACCCGTCATGTGACTTGAAATATATACCTTCAATGGAAAAAAATCATTATTTGTTTTCTATTTATTTGTCTGTAAGCATAATTTATTATTATTTTTAAACTATTCATAATAAGCGAGATGTGGTCATTATGTAAGTAGTTGAATGAAGTATTTCTATGGACAGATAAAATGTTTATATTTAAAATTAATTTAGTTTGGAAATTAATTAGGTCACGGATCTGTGGGAGAACACGTTTAATATAAATATAATAAAAATAAATTAGAGTAAAGAACTGATTTAAAATGAGCTTTACAGTATAGTGACTTAAATAAATAAATAAATATATATATATATGAATGTACAATATAATACATTTTTCTTCTGTAAACAATGAACAAAGTAATTAATGGGTTTCAGAAATAAATAAGGGTTAAAAATGATTGTTTATTTTTGAAAATCAAGATATGATGTGATACCAAAAGAGTCAATTTTGGGGTAAAAACTATTTTAAACTTGAAAATTCAGTGAATGAATGAAATGTTGCTAACTGATACAGACAAGTCAAGACTGACAAGAATCAAGAGATGAAAGTGTTAACAAAGTAATTGACTAAATAGATAGAAATTGTGAATAACCCCTTTCTAACAGTGAGATGGAGATTTATCACCACCAGCAGAGATAATATTTTGTCTGGTTAATGATTTTATCTTTCAGGATGAACTGAGGAAAATGGTGGAAAAGGGGAATAAAAAGAAAGATGAACAAACTAAAGAGAAAACAGAAACGTCTGAAGCAGAGGAAAATCCAATATTTGAAGTGTGCAAGGAAACATCTAAATCTAAGAAAAAAAAGGCATCAAAACGATGGAGTTCTTTTTCAAAAAATGCTTCAAAAAGAAATTCTGTTTCAGGATCTAAATTGAAAGACAAGGAAGTGTCTAAAACTGAGGGAAAGACTGTGTCAAAAGCAGGTGACAAAACAGCATCAAAAATAAAATATCCTAATCCCAAAGGTTTTTCTGGTTTAAAGGGTAATACCATATCTAAATTAGATAGCAAGGAACAGTCTAAATCAGATAGCAAGGAACATTCTAAATCAGATAGCAAGGAACAATCTAAATCAGATAGTAAAGCACAGTCTAACTCAGATAGCAAGGAACAGTCTAAATCAGATAGAAAGGAACAATCTAAATCAGATAGCAAGGCACAATCTAAATCAAATAGCAACAAACAGTCTAAATCAGATAGCAAGGAACAATCTAAATCAGATAGCAAGGAACAATCTAAATCAGATAGTAAAGCACAGTCTAAATCAGATAGCAAGGAACAATCTAAATCAGATAGCAAGGAACAATCTAAATTTGGTAGTAAGGAACAATCTAAATCAGATAGCAAGGAACAATCTAAGTCAGATATCAAGGAACAATCTAAACCATAGGGAAAGATGGCTCCTAAAGTGAAAAGTAAAAATCCAAAAACAGAAACATTCTAAATCAAACTAAAATTCTAAAGACTAAAATGGCTACTATGGTGCCACTTGTTTGTAAAGACAGTTAATAAATTATGTTAATACTTATACATTTTTCAAATATATATACATCAGGACATTCACTGACACACTTCTGAAGTTCAGAAATCAGTTTTCAAATCTGACCTCTGTGCCTGGAATGATGTGTGATTTTGTTGACACAGTGACTTGGTTGGCTACCAAAACCATTGCTAATTTTTTTTTTTTTTTTTAAGTTAAAGTAGGATAGTGAAATTTACAGGAGAGAAAAATTTGGGTTAAAAATTTATGCCTAAAAGTCATTTTATATTGAAAAAAAATTATTTGGCAGTTGCCTCCTAACCAGCTATGCTCCTGACTACTTGCAACACTTCAATTACATGGTTCTGTCTTGTATGTGAAACCTACTTAGAACCATGTTATTCTAGGTTTGCATACTGTTAAAACAAATTAACCTTTATATTATCTGACTTGCATACTATCATAATATATAATCAGTATTTCTATAATGCCAATATTAATATATAATTTCTAGCCAAGTTAGGAGAACTTTAAATAGACGTGAAAGGTTTACAAAATTAATATTTATTCAGCTATGTCGGTGAGCTACTTTTGAGATATCGTACATGAAAAACCTAAATAAAACTGTTTTTTAAACTTTGTATGAAACCATGCTTCATATGGTAGATATTTTCCTTTATATAAGATTGAGAATTTGTATTTTTGTTGTAAGAATGAGAATTTGTATTTTTGAGACAATAATTTGTATTTTTGAGGCAAGAATGAGAATTTGTGTTTTTGACACAAGAATGAAAATTTGTATTATTGATGCGAGAATCAGAATTTTACATTTTTAATGAGAGTGAGAATTTGTATTTTATATGCAAGAATGATAATTTATATTTTTGATGGAAGAATGAGAATTTATATTTTGATGCAAGAATGTAAATTAGGTTTTTTGGTTTTAAATGCATGTAAATAATCCAAGAAAGCCACCAAATAAAAAATTATTTTTTTGATCTAGTCCACATCTGTACATCAGATCAGTCACATGTTTAATCTCTTTCTTAACACTCCCATAACCCTTTGTATGATTAACTTTATAATTTCTGTTTACAATTTTTTTTTTAAATGTTTGATCCACATCACTAACCTATTGGATAATTTTAATGATAGTCATTTTTTAATCAAACTGTGATAGAGTTGTGGCCCTTCGATTAAAATTAAATTATTTTTTGTTTGTTAAGAAAACATCTGAATCAAATATAATATGTTTAAATGATTATTTTCAATGTATTCTTTATGTTTTATAAGCAGGCAATCCAATATGTGTATGCATATGTTTTCACTATTCAGAAAGAACTAAATGATGTGAAACCAGCAGGATAAGCATTGATAATTCCATGTATTATAGAAAACTACCAAAATGTGTTCTGTACAAAATTCCAAAAGTATGTGGTTTTAAAAAAAAATTCTATATTGTGAAAACCAACACCAGAGTCTTAACTTACCGTAATATGTTTTACATACAAGATAGAACCATGTAGTCCTAGGATCCTGAGTTGTTTTCATTGAATGAAACCATTATCCACCCAAACTTTTAACCAAATATAAGACTTAATATACTCAGTGGAATCTGTCTAAATCAGATCCTTGGAAGAGTAACTAGTTTAGTACCATAAAATCAACCCATTATATTCCCCACATTTTTCAAGTAATCTGTTACATCTGGCATAATCTATTACAAAATGTGTTTAAACATTAACATAAGCAAAACTTGCATGAATGACAGCTAAACAAGACAGTTGTATAGCCTTTTTGTTATAAAAGTGTGATGGAATCATTTTAGTTCCACATATTTTGTTTAGATGTTTTAAAATAAACAAATTTTATTATAAATTTTATAATTAACTTTTCATCTGCGATATACACGTATTTGTTTTATTTGATATGTTTATTATGCAAAGTTGTTTTTGTGTTATTGTGAGATGTTTGTTATCAGCTTTATACACTGATTTTTATATTTATAAAGATAATTTATTATATGTTACCATATATGTTGGTGTTTTGTTTTTGTTCTGAGGTGTAAAACATTCATTTTATAACTTTACAGTACTTATTAAAATCTGTTTTAACATTGTCCAAATGCTTTGATTGTCTTTGTTACAACTTCAGTTCTTTTCATCTGCAGGAATGGATCTAAAGTGTGTGATTGCAGAACAAACTGATAAAATATAACATTAAAAAAAATCACATTCTTGCAATCAGATCTCCATAGGTCTTTGTTTTAATTTTGCCTTATTATTTCTTTGAACCAAGTGTTTTTAATTTTTATTTTACTTTTGCTCTGAGAATTCCACATGAGTAAGGTAACCATCTTGCTGATATAGTATCAGTGGCGATTCAAAGGGGGACCATAGCCCCCTTTAAATTTTACAGTTTAAATAACTTTTACTTATTAATATTTTTTAAATATTTTTTTTAGTTTTAATGAATCCGAGGAATTGGTATTATATTATTGACCCCCCGTTCCCCAATGGAATTTCTGAATCTGCCACTGAGTATAATAGTAAACAAATAAGTTTGTTTTATTTAACAACGCCTCTGGAGCACACTGATTTTTATCTTATCATAGGCTATTGAATGTCAATCGTGGTCATTCTGACATATTTATTTAGAGGAAAACCAATGCCACCACATAGGCTACTCTTTCTGATAAGCAACAAGGAGTCTTTTATATATGCACAGTCCCACAGATAGGACAACACATACCACGCCTTTGATGAACCAGTGGTGGACCAAACTGCAAATGAGTCGAGATGGATCGATCCTGAGAATAATTCTATAGCTTCCTGAGAACATTACCTATTCATGTTACATGCAATGCATATTTGACTACATCAGAAGGGAAGGGGCACTGCTTCTCCCTAGATCCACCCATGACATTTTCACAAAATGTTTTACTCAATAAATATCAAGTGGGTTATATAGTCCGATTCTCTGACTTCCCTTTCCCATCATTTTTTCTTTTCCTATTATAATTAAGTCGGAGCTTTCAACATCCTCCATTTCAGTATTAAAGTCCCTTTTCATGATTCATAAAACCGTCCCAATCAGATAAGTACATCAGGACTTGCAGAGTTCATTTGAAAGTTGGGGAAAGGGGGAGGGAACTGAAAAGTAGGTAACCGAATGTCAGCAGCGTTCCAGTAAGAACCCCTCATACTTCGAAAACTGGATTTCGGCCACTTTATTTTGTCACTGAGCCTGAAAATACTTTCATTCAGCAATTTTGTATTTTTTTTAAATTATTAAATTTTTTTTTAGTTGTATCATAAAAAGTGTGGAGAAGGGGCCATACCCCCCTATCCTTTTCCGCGGTGCCTGTAGATAGAGTGAATGTCATTTTGTTTTTAATTCTATGATTCGCCTAACTGAATTGAGGATCCTCATACAGTTGTTCAGGCAGTTCCGGATCAAGTGTTTTTGAACTCGTTCCCATGCGATCGTATATCAAATTTTCATTTTATTTTTATTTTAATACAACAAACAATTACTTACTTTGCTACAATAACAATTAAAACGAATAAAATATGTAGTACGAAGTCCTAGTCGATCTTTAAAAATATTTATTTTTTTGGGTAGTTACGGATCATTTGGGTAGTTCCGGTGTGGCATGCCATTTGGCGGGGTGGGCCATAAGGCGCGATGACCAATCAGAGCTCAGGAAAGAAACAGGTCAAAGGTCAAAGACAACACGACAATTTCGGCCCGGGGTAAAAGAACACACAGAGGGTGCATAAAAACCCATATCCCCCTTGTGATGCTTCTACAACTTATATTAGTCTAACTGGTGGTTTCGAATAAGCTACACTTGATTACATTAAAACAATTTTTTTTATAGGTGTGGTTGCTGTGGTGAATTAACCAAAGTATTAGTTTTAAAATTCTTGTATTTTTCAATTTATTGCTTAAATACACACCGAAAATGGTCACCCAATCATACATATATAAAATGAATAAATAAAAATTATTAGTCTAACTGGTGGTTTCGAATAAGACACATTTGATTACATTAAAAA
The DNA here is from genome assembly GCA_032355785.1 of Symmetromphalus regularis. Lineage (NCBI taxonomy): Eukaryota > Metazoa > Mollusca > Gastropoda > Neomphalida > Neomphalidae > Symmetromphalus > Symmetromphalus regularis. Next base: position 2,363 of record JAULBS010122984.1, on the reverse strand, counting down.
AACTTTTTTTTATAGGTGTGGTTGTTGTGGTGAATTAACCAAAGTATCAGTTTTAAAATTCTTGTATTTTTCAATTTATTGCTTAAATACCCACCGAAAATGGTCACCCAATCATACATATAAAATGAATAAATAAAAATTATTAGTCTAACTGGTGGTTTCGAATAAGATACATTTGATTACATTAAATTCTTTATAGATGTGGTTGCTGTGGTGAATTGCACCTGTGATAACACCGCCTTATCAACATGTACCAACCAACGGAATACAGACGTTGCTGAAGCTAATTCTGACCAAGCAAAGCTGTGCGGGTTAGTTGACATTGATTTTCGAGTTTGAATTTATCCGTTAGTATTCTGTCAATAGATATGCAGGGAAATTTAGAAAAATGTACAATGGCAGCACTTGGTAAACTTTCAAAAGACGTTCAAATAAAAAAATTATATTTTAGGGAACTCGGGTATCATGTTTTGTGCTGGGACACCTTCAATACTTATTGATTACAGGTGCACCCAATGTAGACTTAAACAGAAAACATTCGGAGCCACATTTTCTGTCTGTACTCCAGTTATGGTACCTATCATATGATAATCCAAGGTAGCTACAAAAAATAAAATAAAAGATGTTAACACAGATGTAATAAATTGCTGTTAACATTAACATCATGATATTTGTATATGGGTTGTATAATGTCATAGCTGGGAAACTGATATCCCTTTTTTGGGGGTGGGGAGTGAGGGTGGAAGATTGGTTTTGGTGAATGCCCAAGGGGCTATTGTTCCAAAATACTACCTAAAATGTCCGATAAAGATGAATGCAGTCTGTCCCAATACTACTACTACTACTACTACTACTACTACTACTACTAATAATAATAATACTAATAATAATGATGAGTGTTCCATTTATTTATTTGTTTATTTATGTATTATTATTATTTGAAAATGTTGATATATATTTCAGTGCATATACGGCTTATTATATATGCCTTACTAGGGCACAATGCACAGCAGACACTGCGTACGCCAACTCTCTCAGCTACATCTATGGACACTGTAATAGTAAGTATCATAATCTTTACATCCAGCCATTTGTCAGACATTTTATAATTAAACAAAATAACAAAAAAGCTATGTAGTTTTACGTGGTTTATATTTTAACAATAAATTACTGATTAAATTATATATTGTTTATAAATCATAGCACATAAGGGCCCCATAAAAAATTTATGAGTTTATCATCCCATCACATTTTCGACTCGCATAAAAAAACAACAACAAACAAACAAATAACACAACCAACAACATTATATATATATATATATATATATATATATATATATGTATTAAATAATTTAATTATTTAATCTACATATATGAAAAAACACAAGTTTAAAAAATATGTTCTTTAATATTTCAAAGTAAAATGATACACAAAGCAAGACTTTTTTTTTCAGTGACTAGACTTTCATTGGTATATATTCCATGTCTAAAATGCCTCCAAAGTACATGTCTGCAGATATTTCCTATGATGAAAAAAAAATAAAATAGAAAATGAGAACAGATGATAAGCTAATTTTCTTTTTTATGGAGCCTGAAATTAATGAAGCCGGCTACTTTCAAAAAGGCTGTTGTTTCAAGATAGTAGTGAAATAATAATACTGTTCTTAAACGAGGTGATAAAAATGCTGTTCTTTCGATCAACTGATATATCGGGCCCTGCATTAGTTAAAATGTATTTGAAAACAATATATATATCAGTGATAATATGATGACGGATTCTTTAAAATAATATTAATAAAAATAATAATAATTGCAAAATAACATGTTATAATCACCCCGACCTAGATCCGCCACTATATATATATATATATATATATATACAGTCAAACCTGCCTTCGCAGCCACCTTTACAAGGCGGCCACCTGTCCATGACGGCCACCCACCCCCCCCAACGCATTTTACATTATATTTTACCTCTATATGACAACCACCTGCTCAACGCGGCCGGCGGCCACAAATTGTTAGTAAAAAGCGAATTTCAACTTGCTATCGCTATTTTTGCTGCATATTTTATTCCTTATTAGCTTTGATAAACAGCGGTCCTTTAATCCTTGCTAGAGCTTACATACTTGTAATTAGCGGAATCAGTAGTCCCGTATAATGTGTAGTGTATACTTGTGTTGGTTAATTAACAAGTGTTTTAAATCATATTAACGTTGCCATCAGATACACGTAATAAAATTAAATATGGTTGAGTATTTTTTGTTTATAATTACGTTTTTGTGTATGTATATATATGGATCCTTAATAGTTCTAAGAAATTTTTATTAAATTCCGGACCTGTAACTGACTTGTATATGG
>JAULBS010122973.1:0-14009 GCA_032355785.1 Symmetromphalus regularis | reverse complement strand
GTGTTTCGTTTTTAATAATATGATTTTACCACAACATTTTGTAGTAAAATCATATAGCCTATAGTTAAAAAGAAACACAACTAAGTTATCCCCTAAGCATACGTCAATAATTAGACCTATACTCTATAATTTCATTAAATATTTGTTTATTTGGCTCCGCCCATTTTTGTAGTTCCCTCACAAAAATATGAATATGAGTCTATATTTTCACTGTAACTGTTATACATTGTTATAACAAGGCAAAAAAAATATGAATACCATTTATATTTTCATTTTGAGTCATGTGACATATTTTAGAGTGAAAATATGACTTTTCACTGAATATTACTTTTATGGTTTGTGTATATCTATATATTTCACTGCTATGTATATAATAATATATTATATCTCATTATAACAGATATGTTACTTAGAGAATGTATATATTTTTTTCTACACTGTATGATTAATATACGTTATTATATTATATGTCATTATAACAGATGTTACTTAGAGAATATACGTATTTTTTTCTACACAGTATGATTAATATACGTTATTATATGTCATTATAACAGATCTGTTACTTAGAGAATATACGTATTTTTTTCTACACAGTATGATTAATATACGTTATTATATGTCATTATAACAGATATGTTCTGGTCCAGTCTTATATTAACTATTAATTGGTTACAATTACTTTACTCTCAAACAGAAAGAACCACAAAGACTGAAAATCTGCAACACACAATATTTAACACACATCACGAAGTATTCAAGAACATTAAAGAGTGAATGAACTTTAAGTTGGGAATGCTTGTGTTTTATACGAGCTTCATTACAAAATAATAGTAGTTAATAAGCTTTTTCACTTTTGATAGGTAACCTTTGCTTTCTGAATAACAAATGATCACTGCTGAGTGGAAACGTGATGTGTCTGAATAATTTAACACAACTAACAGATCGTGTTCACCTCATTCCTAGGGACCTGGTGGCATTTTGCTTTTGATGAGTTAACATGCCCTAGAGGCTATTCTTAATAAAATATGTATAATGTAAAAGTAATAATAAATATAAGCATGCAAGAACTCAATGGCCAGACAAACATGAATAATATTAAACTACCATGAACATCATCTTCCAGTCTCTTTGAGATTACACATCGATTATGTATCATATTTAGTGTAAAATATATGTAATATATATTTAGTTGTAATGACATTAATCAAAGTAAAAAAATTTAGAAATATGAATGTTTAATGACTGATTTTATAAAATAGATAATAAGCATAAAAAGGGGAGTTTAGAAAAGATTATATTTGAAAGAAGGAATGAAAAAGTTTTTAAAGAAAATCATGAAGAATGAACAAAAAAATTAGAAAGAATGACAACAAAAAAGAAAAAGCAAAGAAAGAAATGAAAGATAGAAACGAAAGAAAGAAAGAAAGAAAGAAAGAGAAAAAAGAAAGAAAAAAAGAAAGAAAGAAAAAGAAAGAAAGAAGAAAATGGTCTTGTTTAAATGGATCAACAGTCTACGTGTTGAGTGAATAATGTGGAATTAATGCAATGTTTAGAGAGAACATGGTGACACAGATTGAAGAAAATCTTTAATCTGATGCTTGCACTGGTTTGACTTTATCCATGTAGAGCAATCACTGCACTTTTCACACAGTAAAGTGATTTTAAGAAATAATGGCACAATTTACTAGTCTTTGTTCATACTAACAATATGTACTCTCTTGGCCTGACTAAAAGCTTGTGCGTTGGATTCTTAGCTTTTCCATAAACCTGAATTAAAACTACTGTCATGGGATTCATTGAATAAGACAGCATAAAGGAAATATTTAATTAAATTCAAATCCAAATGGAAATGTAAATCTTGTTATTAGCCCAACCTGCAAAGCAAACTCTAAACCACAAATTGTTAATGAAATTTTCTTTCAGCCATTTATCTGCTAAACCAATAAAGATAAGCCAATAAAACAAGAGATACTGCAAAATAACAATCTAAAATCTAATTATTATCTGCATTTGTTGGAAGGTTTGAGTGGGGAAAACATAAACTTACAAATAACAATGTTAAAAGAATGACATTAATATCTGTTTATTTTGACCGTTTTTATTAAATTTATTTCACAAATGTTGAGATAAAGGCATAGAGGTGCCTCTTATAAAGATTAGCAGACAGATTTACTCATTTTAGCCCACAATGTTATTTTAGTGGGCTAACACTACCGGCTACCAGTAGTCTCTAGCAGATTTTAGTACACAAAGGTTAGAAATTTTAGAACAAAAAGGTTTAAGCAAACTTTTTTTTCTTTCTAATTTTTAATAAGGCCAGATTTTTTTTCATGTTACAGATCTGCTGATGTACATTTTTTTTAAATGTGGAATAAAATTAAAATTACATTTTGATCTGTTTTTTAAATAAATTTTCCCACTGACAACCTAACAAATAATAATATTTATAGGATAGAAAGAAAAATGAAAAATTAGTCTTGGGAATTTACTCATTTTCTCAAATATTCTGTTCCCACTCTCAACAGACAATATTTATTTTTCTGCTGTGGGGGGAGGGGTTCATTAAACAAATAAATAATCAATACTCTGTTAGCAAAACCTAATTAAAAAAATTTAATGGCTCTCTTTAACCCAGTCCACTATGCTGCCTGTAGCTGATGTTTGAAAATGGAATTAGTCTATTGTTTTCTGCAAGTCAAAATAAGTTATAACAAATTTTATTTATATCTCATGACTTGGGAATTTTACTTCAAAACTCTGTAATCCAAACAATAAAAGAAAATGTGGACTAATTGAATTGCAATAATCCATTTTATTAGCCATATATGTTATCAGACAAAATGAGTTCGATAATCTAACTGATTATCTAACTGTTAAGTTTACCGCAAACATATATCCATAGGAACTAATTTGTCATCATATTAGCATAACATTAACATTCAGAACTTTAACAGAATATGTTGATATGTAAATTTATAAAAGCAGTAAATTGATCATCAACAAATTATCATCATGAGCGTATATTTATAACAGCAGTATGTGACTGTATTTTATTAGAAAATTGCATTTAATAAAACAACTACAATTAATAACAATTTCATATTAATCAAGTAGGTTTTTATCAATATCCAGCCATCAGAAGTAGAGATGAATCATTTCTAAATAGAAAATGTAATTATTTTTATCAAAGATTTAGGAATTTTAAAAGGGCAGATCCATATATTTTTCATGCTTTCAGTGGTGGTGCAGAGAACAAAAATGAAACAATTCTGTCATCTGAATATTAAAAACAGCCTATTGATAGTTACATGACATAAGGAGCCATTTTGTGAGACCCAACACATCCACATATCTTCAGCAACAGATATGGTTTTAATTGAAATGTAATAATCTACTCATGTACTTGTCACAGGGTCATGGATTTTTGATAAAAGAAGAAAATAAAGTAAAATAAGCACACTAATCAATGTTACAAGAAGTCTAACAGGTACTGTTGCATATTTTGGCCACTGAACTGAAAAGCTGTAATTTTGACATCATGATATTAATAATATAACTTTTACCTGTACAGAAAATACACCATCATTTTATGTTCTTGGTGGTTTATAAAAATGGGCATTGTAAGGATATGGATTTGTATCCACTTTACCCTCAGGTAGAAATCCTGACCAGGACTTACATGTAGGATTAAATTTACATGGATTCCATTTAGACAGAACCCACTGGATACTTCTAAAAGCAGAAGATGGACTTCATACTACAACATCAATGTTAGTATCCATACTGTGACTGATAGCAACTATTTTAGCAGGCCATTGGATTTCATGGTAATGATCATTACCGGTAGCATGTTGGTACCGGATCGTCAAAACCACAGAACCGAAATTTAGTTTGCTATGATTTTTGTATTACTGCTGCATTATTTTGGATTATCAAAAAATGGTATCTGATGGGTTCACATGATCCAAAAGCATAGAACAAAAAAAATGGTATCTGATAGGTTCACATGATCTAAAAGCACAGAACCGAAAAAATGGTATCTGATGGGTTCCCATAATCCAAAAGCATAGAACCCAAAAAGTGTTTCCCACGAAATTTGAAATCCTATGGCCTGTTTTAATACTTTAAATTTAATATCATGTAACTTACCAATCTAATGAAAGTAATGGATGGTATATTAAAAGCAAGTTTTAGTATAAGGCAATGGTTTTAGCATTTTGTAATTTCATCTATAAAATTTATTAAAGGAAATCTTAGTAATCTATATCTTACCCTAATAGTAAAATTAATGGTTTCAATTTCATTTTAGTCACCCTAACTTTGCTGAAAAAGAACAGTTTCGGTATAATAAAATAATTTATTAGTTATGGATAACTTAACCACTTCTCTTTGACTGTAAATTTGATTTGTTGAGACTGCAAAATTACTATGAAAGAATTTTTAACAATATTTATCATGGAAATAAACAACAACAAATACAGTAGAGACATTTTTGTGACATCAGATGTGTTGATTGTGTGATAAGTAATTTTGTATAACTCACCCTTATAGTGAAAGCAACAGTTTTGCCAACCGTAGAAAACTCATCCCATTCCCAACCAACAGTACAACACTGTGGTGCAAGGTATCGGCCAGTAAAGAAATCAAATATGGCAGTCTTGCAGTTTGGAAAGACCCTTTGGTGACACCAATTGATTGTTTGTGTGGTCCATTCTGGGAACCTCGTGGGGTTTTCTGCAACCAACATGATGAGTATCAAAAACCCCAAGATGATTGTATAATCTGAAAAAAAGAAGAATTGATTTATCTACACAATATTTAATTAAAGATGGTCTGTTGTTTCTGGTAGATACATCTGGGAATGAATGGAAAAAAACACACAGAAAAATTAGTGCATGTTACTTTTTTTTGTTCACATCCCAATGAACCTAAATGAAATACAGTTAACTGGATTAATACTGTGATGTATTTTTGCACGAATATGTATCTTAGTGCATTTTTGCAATATGTAAATTAAACAAACATCTGTTGATGCCTTAAGCACTCTATAGATTCATTGGGGAATGAATGAAAAAAGAACATGTAGAAAAATTAGTGCATATTACTTTTCTTTTTATTTGTTCACATCCCAGTGAACCTAAAAGAAATACAGTTAACTGGATTAATACTGTGATGTTTTTCCACAAATATTTATCTTAGTGCATTTTTGCAATGTGTAAATTAAATAATCAATTGCTGATGCCTTTAGCACTCTGTTACCTGGAAAAAAGGTGTGCATTTAAATTGTGTGACTTGAGGTTCACATGCATTTGTTTTCACAGTTTACAGTAGAAATTCCTTATAATTAAATTTAAAACATGCATTTTAATAATAATTCAAGAAACTCCATATTTTATTTATTTTTCTTGTTCTATCTCATTCTTTCTATTTTTCTTTTTTTCCCCATGAAAATAACACTTTGCTCAATAGCACAAGTTCAATAAATCAAATAACCATGAAGTGATCAGAAAGAAACTGTGTCACTGTGTTTATATAGACTGGATTCATCATGGTAAAGGATACTTTTCTGACAAAAGATAATCCTTTTTTAATAAACTACTTACTATTAAAGTATTTTTGTTCAGTTTTGTTTAAAACAATATCTTGTTCCTTAACTCCACCTACTGGGGCTAATCTAAAATAGTTTGTACACTTACGGTACATGTAGCTTTTAAAAATCTGTTCCCCGATCACATCATATTACATTCATTGAAACTTTACCAAAATTCTGTTAGACCAAAGAGATACCACCAACTGTAATGACTGTAACAGAAATTTAATTGTGTCTTTATAAACAGCTGATCTCACATGCAAATACACATGATCTTTAATGCTGAAATGCATTTATGAGGGATCGTATTTCATGTACCAACAGAAGCTAAGCCACTTATGAGTATACATCCTAAAAGTACTATGGATCACAACTGGAACAATAATGGCTTGTAATTAGTGTCAATGCTTGTATGTAAATGTAGACATCAATTATGTACTACTTATAACATTATTGCTGATCAAATCTGAACATGTAATACAAACATAGACAGTTAATAATGTTTAATAAATTGAGCATGAATACATAATACACAAACAGGCAATTAGTGTGTTAATAAATTAACGAAAGTCAGATTAATATCCTAATGTGAACAACAAATCTCAGTGTAGCACTGTATTATAAATCCATGTTAACATTTCTACAAGCGTTAAGCATCATTATTTTTTCATTTTGTTATTCACAATATTTTGTGCCATATTCAATTATGGGTTATTTAAAAAATATTAACACACATGTAGTCAAAAGACAAATTTAACAAGGTAACATAATTAGACTAATGAGTGAAAAAAGCAAGTAATGATTATTGATCTTTTGCATTAACCCACAAACATAAAGGCCCAATTTCATATTTCTGGACTAAGTAACACAAGGTTATACTGAAACTGAGGTTAACCATGGGCTAAGTAACAACCTGAAAACCTTGACATACACCCACAGGTTGGTGGCTTACACTGTTACAGGCCCAGTTTCTCATTGACAGTTCAGCCATGATCTACAGTTCAACCCATTCTTTTAACACGTGTGGACACAGCTTGAACTAAGAATCGAGGTTGAACTGTTGATAGGAAATCTGCCCTTAGTGTGCTTGGGTTATATATTGAGCAGTTCAAATATAACCTGGTATTAGACTTAGGTTACTGAAACCCATGCACATGAAACATGCAAATAACCTATGGTTTAAACTACGGCTATCCTGTAGGTTTCCATATACTAATGATGTGGCAATAACCCAAGCATGAGAAACTAGCCCAAAGTAAAATTTGTGAAATATATTTTCTCACTGATATAAAACTACTTAAGACACTAAGACTTGAGATTGTCCATGATAATTAATCAATACCCTTGAAATTTTCAAACCAAACTGTGACTACTCCAACAGTTCATTATTTGTAACCATGACACTTTTCATCATTTGATAAATTTAGTAAATGATGAATAAAGATGATATTATTTTATATAATTCTTAAGCTTAAGGTAAATTCATAATTCACCACAAATTCCTCTGAGTGACATTATGAATTCAAATAACAGAGATGCTTAACTTTTGTACAAATGTATAACAGAATTAAAATGTCACAGAGTCAGTGACCAAATATAAACAGAATTTCAACTACTTTCTCCACATTTATTGATAACTCTGTCAAAGTCAAACATCCATAAAATCTGATATTCAATTTCCCACTATCCTCTTGTTTATCACTTAATAAAAAACTAAATCTGAAAGTCTGACCTTTCTAAAATAACAGAATGTCTTCTCAGTCAATGGTTTTAAGTAATCATAAACCAAGAGATTCTGAATTTTTCACTCCAAAACATTCAATTTCTGATTTTTCTCATCTTCTAAAGTCTTGTTAAGTCAGTTGACTAATATCCTTCTGTAATCTTAGACAATTTTAAATTCATTTTAGTCAAATCAGTGTTATATGAATCTGCAACTACGTCTATATGTAATCATATATAAAAAAAGGACAATATAAAGTAAGTCAGTGAGACTTTGTTTGACTTTTTTGGTCAATTAAGAACCGATCTAGCCATAACAGATAATAAATGATATATCATTTATTATCAATATGTCCAAAGTGAAATAATTTGTCTCTGTCACAAGTTTTAGTTAAAGAAATAATTTTTCTTTGTCACAAGCTTTAGTGAGTGATAAAGTAAACTTATTTCACGAGTGACATAAATCTGATAAAAAATGGCAGTGATTTTGATATTCTATTTATTAGCGGACAATTTTAATCGTTCCACTCTTTAATTTTTCTCTGTGCATGACAGTATAGAAAATACTAGCCTGTAATATTATCAGTGACATCATGTTGTTCTTTTGCTAGTTGTAATGATACCATTTGCATTTTTACAAAATCATAATGCCCTCATATTTAGAACATGTGAGCTTACTGACCATAACAGCCAGAGCTATCCATTGAAATGCCCTTTTAAAGCAATGCTGATATTTTCTCACTGGGAAAATAACAACAAATATGTAGTATGTTATGAGTAATAAATCTAATTAACAAACAAGCAGCAAAAAGCTCAAGTTATAAGAGCAAATGTTCTGCTAAGTCATATTTTTTACACAAGGATCTGGTATTAGCACAAGAATGTTAGCATTCACAAAATTAATATGTTTTAGGATTGTTAAAAAAGAAGTGGAACAATATTAACGTCAGTCATAGAGCATATGTCTCTGAATTCAGAGATCAAAGAATCAATACACTTTAGCAGATACATTGGTTTACTCCCCATTCTAATCAGTACTCTGCAACGAAAGTCTGTGATTAGTTCTGTTTCTGTTAAGCCTACATAAAAAAATAAACACTGCTGATAATCAAATAGCCAATGTGCCAGTGATGGGTTTAGTCTCTCATGTTCTGCAATTACCATACATTTGGAATTCAATAGTTACTAAGAAAAGAAGTGGCCATAAAAAGGAAAAGAATGATTGTTTAATGATGTATTAGTAGCAGATCAAAAGTATATATAACAAGAAACTATAGTCTAACAAACTGTGCTGTCAAAGAAACACGTGATCTGTTTATTCGACGTGATTAATGATCAGTCCTGGTGACTGCATTACGTGAGATGATTGACAAAGAAGGCAATCAAGACAGAGAAATCTTGAAGAAATCTTGTGAGATATGCAGATATTATTCACAGAGGACCCATCTGGCTGAGATTAGCATCTAATTACTGTTGATTTAAAAGCTCTTTAACTGGGACACTGACAATATTTATCCTTGTCTTCAATGTTGGTTAATTGCATTTCCACACTGGATCAGAAAGTGTGTACAATTAATGACATGATTCAAATAATGCACCAAAATCTGAATACAAATATCACATGAATACTAGTAACTGATTAACTGCATTCTAGTGAAAAACATTTCCCCCCAAGAAACGTGCTTTTGTAAAATTTTAATGTTTTTACATAAACTATGGAATGTGTTACATCTATTATTCTAGTGTCCCAAAAAACAGAGATAATTATATCTGTTCCAAAACTATATAGAAATATTAATGATGATCTCTCAAAGAAGTTTCTAGCACAATATTTAATTTATGTTAACAGTTTTGTCCACTTTTCAAAGAAGCACTAAGTCACAGTCAAAATATTGTAATGTACCCATATTCACTCTTTTGGAGCTCTCCCTCTTCTGGTCATTACAAAGTGTTTCAAAAGGATTACAATGGGAGTTTAATGTACCCATATCCAATTAGGTTCTTAACATGGTTCTGATGGATGCAAAATGAGTGTCAGAAATAATCAGATTGTATACAGGAAGAGCTATAGAATTCTTAAATGTTTACAGTTCAATCAGTGATATTGTAAAGGTTCTATTAAAGTCAAGAACATGCACAGGCAGTGGAGACAATCTAAGCAGTATCATTCTGGGATTCAAAGGTCAAATTGTAAAGTCAAGACACATCAAAACAACACTAGTAGTGGCTACCACTTTCATGCTCTCCTATTCCTAATTAGAGTAGGAAGGTCAATCTTCCAGAGTGGGCAGGTCAATCTTTCAGAGTATTATCAGGGAAGACTGAGACCAGAAGAGAATAAAGATGGAGAGTTATGGCATTCTCAAGAATGGCTATCATATGAGTCACCAAACAAAATGTCTATCAGGTTAAACATTGATTTGAAGGCATGGGAAGCATTATATCACTGTAAAGCTGGTGAAGCAGGTTGTAACATTAAGAAACATTTCAGAATTTGTTAATCTTAGTGACTATATACATACGCAGGACAAAACACCATTCCAATGAGAAAAAAAACGAAAAAGACAAATTTTCCAGTTGAGTAGAGTGATAATACAAGAACCTCAAATACGTACTTCTCACTGTGATTAAGACAGGACTGTTTTTAATTATAAATAAGACATTTAAGATTCATTTAATTAAATGCTGTTCCACATAACAAGACCAACACACTAAGGCTTTGATCAGATTTCATGTCCAGAGTTACATTTTTAGTTCTAATCTTATCCTGCTGTCTAGTTGCAACATCGTTAATTACAAATTACAATAATTGTCCTTTTAGCATTAACTGATTACTGCCATTTAAGCCTACTTTATCTAGATCTGCACATACACTGGCATATCTAAATAACAACATCAGGGTATGAATTAGCATATTTTTTTAACTGGCCCAAAATGAGTTTACATATGGTCTAACTGAAAATGTAGCTGTCTGTGTAATTTTTGTAAACTTTAATCATCCTATTAGAAGAAGTTCTTAATCCACTGTCAGATAATTCATTTTGTCCTGATACTATGAATAACAACCTAATATAGCACATCAATCCCGGTTTCAAACTGGATGAAAAAAAAAATCCTTTGAATTGATCATATAATCAGCATGAATAACTTTATAATCTATCATTATATCACAATGACGTCCAAAGTAGGTTAAATTCTTGGTGAGCAATACTTAAAATAGATGATGGTAACTATAGCAATGAGTAATGTTTTTTGTAACTTAATGCTTTAGAGGCTGTAGCTAAAAGCTTTGGGTTGAGATGAATAGTCTTTAACACATAAGTCGTCACTGCTGTCATCAATGACTTCATTTAATACTATATATCACTTTCCTGTCTATTTTGTTACAAACAAACGTATCTGATGAATTATCTTACACAAAAGATTGGGAATTAAGCAAGACAGTGTGTTCCAGTTTTAAACCAATAATTTAATCAATTATTTACATTTAATGATGTTCTTTTGTATGTGAAACAAAATTACCTGAATAATTGAACATAAATTTTGAATGTTATCTGTAACAGAATTTTGCCCTTGGTGGTTGGCACTGGATGGACTTGACCAGCACTTTACTGTTCTGACCAACACTTAGTATTATAATACATGTATCATGTCAGCATAATAAAGCCATAATTTGGAGAGGGCAGGGGTAAATAAAAATATTCTTCAAATGTGATAACTGTGCCAATCTGCAAACAAAATGTTATCTAACATTTTAAACATAGACAAAGTAATTTTGTTTGTATTCAAAACTCTTTGGCACCCCTTCCCAATCCCACACCTTGTTCAACCTTTTAGATATTGGTAGGCAGGACATTCTAGACCTCTAACTAAAAAGGAATATATCAGGAATTAGCTTGTAGAATAGAGCTATAATATCATGAGCATAAATTGTAAATCATTGGTTACAACAGGGATGTAATCTCATACCAACACAATGAAGCACAAAATTGCTTTCATGTGATGTTTAATAATCGCAGTTCTGGAAATACATGGCCAGTCATTGACATTGTCTGGTACAATGGTGCTGACTGATATTGGACATTTTGACTGATACTGTAAAATAATTATTTCCAAACATGTGAGTGATCCCAGTTTTCAGAAATGTATTGTTTACTTACACAGAGATTTACTAAACTGGTAAAACAGAATGCTAAACATATGTTGAATAGTCTCATCTTCAAAGAAAACAGATTTAAAACTAGCCCTACTCGTACAATATTATATTTGATGTGGTGAATACCACAGCTTCAAACATGATATAAGATACAGTATTACATTTCACTCACTGTTTGATCATGAAATTAAGAAATACTACTCCAATAAAATAACAAACCTCCTAGAAGGCTAACAGTACAATAAAAATCATTAGGCTTATATATTAAGAAAATTCTCTAAAATCCAGAGCATAAACATTTCAATTTTTGGCTTGATGGAATATGTAGTGACAACATGTGTCATACATCACCTACATGTAGCTAATTCCTATGCACTACTTCCAGTTAATCTGTCATAAAATCGATCTGGTCAAATCTCAAGAGAGTTTATTGCTATAACTGACATTTTCAGTTCATTTACAAATTTTGGTGCAGAAGTAAAAAAAAATTAAAAATTGTATAGTATTGACTTTCATACACACACTACCACAACCATAATGTCTCACCCAAAGGATTAGCTGTTTTAAAAACATCATATCAAGTCAACATATAAATTTTTTTATAATTTTTTCTAATGGAGGTGTAATTTAAGAAAATAATAAACCCTCATTGAAAATGATGAATCTGTGGAAATAGTTGATATATACATCTCACCACAGAGCCTTGTTATGCACTCCATGTTGCAGCCATAACAAGCCATGTCTTGACGGGAATTAATCCCAGTACAATTAACCTTGAGTTCAGTTGGCTAACCACTACACCACAGGGGCCAGTACATCAAAAGCCGCCTGCATCCTCAGTTTGAAACATCTTTGAGCTATGTCTCTAGCCAGCTAGCTTAGGATTCCCACATAATCACATTTATCAGATAAAAACAATTCCACGAGTTTTCTAGGAAAATAGTTTTATTTTAAAAATAATCATTTTTCATGACAAGAACGTACAGTAACAGCACAAGCAGTCTCATCAATGCATATCTTCATTTACTGGGAAACATCTACCCAAAATTCCAGATTTCCTATGATGCTAGGAATCCCTGCAGCCACAGTGTAGAAGTACACTACATGGTATCCACTACACTGTCATGCCTGCAGCCTGACAGTTACCTCAGTTTGAAGCACCTGACTAAAAGCCATACAAGCAGATTTAATGACAATTCATTATGTAGCATTATTCCCACTGGACAAAGAACTGATTAACTGTGTGAATTAACACACAGTTCAGGACATAATCCCAGTATTTATATTAGTTCTAGTATCACGATTTATTGATCACCATTGTGTCCACATGCATTTATACCAGTTGCATGCACACAATCAATGTCAGAATTGTAATGAATGCATGAACATGTACATCCTAATTGAAGTTCACAATAAAACCAACTGGGCTATTTACCTGTATGTTATGTACATTATTTTAATGACATTGGATTTTATGAAGTGTCGTACAACCATGTAAGGTGAAAATCATAACTGTTGGTATTTTTTGGAATTATTAAAATAATGACAAGATGATGAATACAACAAATGTTAGTGACCTTAAACTTCAATGAAAGTCAGGTCAGTGATTTTATAGTGATATCTCACAAGAAAATATTTTATTATGTTTCAATTTTCTAACATTAACTCTTTCAAAATAAGATATTTCACAAATATAATACATTATATATAACTTTTTTTTTTTATTGACACAATCAAAATAAAAAAAATTTAATTGAAGAAAAACACCATACCGTATCTATTTTTATTATCATCATGGTTCAAGATATAGAGGGAAATATAATTGGTATGACACATGTGTGTCATAACAATTTCATGTGGACTTATGCAGTTTGCAGATGACACATTGATAGCATTTGACGTCAATTTGATAAAGAACTATTTTTCTACGTCATTCATAGAATGTCAACAATATTTACAACTCGCAATCATAATCCGAACTTGTTAATATTTATTTGGCACGCTGTGTTCAATTATTAAAAAAAAAATTAAATACTAAAGAATTAAAATTAAAGTAATAAGAACATATATTTATTTTAATTAATACTGAACAAATAATTTATTTTTTAATTTAAACTGAATATGATGTCATTATAATTTGTAAAAGTGAAAATGATGTCACTAAAACTATGAAAAATACTAAGTAATGTCATCCATAATGTTATAGGATAGCATTTCTGTAAACTTTTACACAGTTAGAAAGTTTAAAGATGCAAACATTTCATAGCTTCCATTCCTTCGGATTCCGCCCCTACTCCATCCTCCACCCATTTTTAAAATCTAAGAGGCAGCCTTGATGAACGAATCCATTCAGTTATTTACAAGTTTTACAGACTAGAGCTGTATAAATTTATTGTTTAATTTTATTAAATGGATAATGAAGAAATTATTATACTAGCATAAGTTTCGTACTGATTTTACAAAAATGTTATTTTCGTTTTATTTATTACATTTTATTATGAAATATCGATTGTTTTATTTTATTTTTCATTATGAGAT
>JAULBS010122962.1:0-14011 GCA_032355785.1 Symmetromphalus regularis | reverse complement strand
TAAGCTCCTCTGCCCCCCAACCCCCCCCCCCTCTCTCTCTCTCTCTCTCTCTCTCTCACACATACACACACACTTTCTTTCTCAATCTCTATTTCTCTGTCTCGTTTTATCTTTCTTTCTTTCTGTCTGTCTCTCTCTTTCTCTCACTTTCTCAATCTCTCCCCCTCTCGCTTTATCTCTCTCTCTGTCTGTATGTCTGTCTGTCTGTCTGTATCTCTCTCTCACACTATCTCAAGTTATCTTTTTCTCAATATATCGTTCTCTCTCTCGTTTTCTCTCTATCCCCCACCTCTCTCTCTCTCTCTCTCTCTCTCTCACTGTCTGTATGTCTGTGTTTCTGACTGCCTCTCTCTCTCTCTCTGTCTGTCTTGTCTGTCTGTATGTATGTCTCTCTCTCTCTCTATTTCTCTCTATATATCTCTCTGTCTGTCTATCTCTCTCTCTCTCTGTCTCTCGTTCTCTGCCTTCTTCGCTCTTAATTAATTAATTTAGTTTGATAGTTAATTACTTATATTTATTTATTTATTTATTGTCTGTCTGTCTTAGACAGAATCTATTTGGCCGTATATCAACAATTACCTTGTCTGGTAATATACAAAACTATTCTCTCGAGAGTTTTGTTATCTGAAATAAGAACTAAACAATTATCATGCATGTTATACATTGTAGTGTAACTGAGTATTATCTGAGAGAAATCTGCATGAACTTTGCTTGCTATAATTAACACAATAATTAATCATAAAAACACCATAAAAATATTATTAATTAGAACAATTTTAGAATTTGTAGTTTTTCAAGTGTTAGTAGCTTCACTTAAAAGAGTATGTGGAATTGTGTACAAATCGTCATTTTGTGGCATGCCAAATCATGCGATAGCGCGTGCGTACACATGAAACTAAAATACAATTACAATATTCCATTGCTTACATTCTCCAGATTGGTATTTGTTAAGCTGAATGAAATCTGAAACAAATGAATAAGAATGATGCATAGTCAGATACTTCAGTTTGGTAACCTTGTACCTTTAATTATATTTATAATAATAATAATTAAATAATAATAATCATATTTTTAAAATAATTATTATTATTATCATTTTATTATTATTATTGTCATCATCATCATCAAAGTTATGTCTGTAACTATTTATTAATAAATTGTGTTAAAATATAATGCAATATAACACTATTAAAGGTAATTTATTATATATCTAATATTTCATTCATTGAAAATGTTAAAAGTTTTATTAAACACTTGACAAATAAAATAATGTTGATATCCTAATTATTGTTCTGTTCAAATATTCACTTCCAAAGTATTTTGCTACATTTGTCATTAATTTTTTTTTTCATATGCTCGAAAATGATCCCAAATTTAAAATATGGCTCATCACCTCAATGACCTGTGATTAGTTATTTTATTTTTAAAGATTTTCTTTATATGCCTATGCTACAAAAGGAAAACATATCTATTTCCGTTGCAAAACACAACAGTGTCTCCATGCCATGCCAGTGTAGCTTGTATCATTGTTACGTTACTATAACGTGTATGCCATGTGCAGTAACTCATAACGTGGCGTTTATATAAAACAAATATCGGTAAACGTTTTATTAAAACAAACTATAGCAACCCGAATCATTTATGCAAATAGTCTCCTCTTTTTGGAGCACAAATAATATATTTATACTACTCAAAACTATTTAAAGGGCAAAGGAAGGGGGGATTGGGGGGGAGGTTGCGGGATGGTCCGTCCCCCAATTTTTGGACAAGGGTGAATTCCGTCGCCCCCCCCCCCCCCCCAATTTCAGTTTCGGATTTTCGCCCTTGGGTTCAGGACAATTAATACTATTCAGAATCGTTCCCGTTCTGGAAGACCCCGATCAACAACCGTTTTTTACCCTTAACTTCTTTTTTGAGTAATATATATATATATATATATATATGGAAAATGTATAGGGTTTAGTTTAAAATTAAATTAACAAAACACAGTTCATTTTAAATGATGAACTACATATAAATATAATAATAAAAGATAATATTAGCCAAATAACTTTGGTCTTAGATATTAGACTAGAACAAAAGAAAATTAAAACATCTGGTTATAAAACAAATATGTGATATACCTTCTTGAGTTAGACCTTCTTGAGCCATGTCTGCAACACAAACAACAATCATAGGTTTAAAATTCTCTACAGGGTGTCCAGTAATTTAACATTTAAACGTGTAATATACGGTGTCCAGTAATTTAACATTTAAACGTGTAATATAGGGTGTCCAGTAATTTAACATTATAATATCGGGTTTCCAGTAATTTAACATTTAAACGTGTAATATAGGGTGTCCAATAATTTAACATTTAAACGTGTAACATAGGGTGTCCAATAATTTAACATTTAAACGTGTAATATAGGGTATCTAATAATTTAACATTTAAACGTGTAATATAGGGTGTCCAGTAATTTAACATTTAAACGTGTAATATAGGGTGTCCAATAATTTAACATTTAAACGTGTAATATAGGGTGTCCAATAATTTAACATATTTAGTAATAAATCATACAAACGCAACCACACTATTTAAACGTCGGTGTGTGGGTTTGTGTGTACGGGATTGGCGGGGGGAGGGGGCTGAAGAAAAGTAAGTGACCGAAGGGCAGTAGGGTTCCTGCAGGAAACCCCTTATGCTTCGAAAACCCTCCGGGATTCGGCCATTTTATTTTGTCACTGAAAATATTTTTATTCATATTTTTTTTAGTGATTTTTATTTTATTAGTTGTCCCTTAAAAAGTGGGGGCGGGGGACACCCCCCTCCCGGGCCTCACTACTCCGCGGTGGCTCAACGTGTGTTATAGGATGTCCAACGATATAACATAAAACAATATTGCAGTAATAAACCATATAAAACAACTACACTCTATTTAAAGATGTATTATAGGGTGTCAAATAATTTAACATATTGTAGTAATGAACCACACAAACACTAATACACTATTGAAAGAAACATGTATTTGTGATACTAGATCTCGCTTTCATATCACGCAAGCTATTTTAACTGAATCATGGTATAGGGAATTCCATGCCGAGTCTATCGATTTCTTTTTCACTTTTATAAATTAGAATTCTACAAATTTCAAGATTTCAAGAAATGTTCTGCAGCTACAAAACTAATCCGACGTTTCAAAAGAACGGCTAATGTGGGGAAATACACGTCACGTGACTCGAAATATACATGTCACACCTCATTCAGCGGAAAAAAATAATAAGCGAGATGCGGTGACTATGTAAGTAGTTGAATGAAGTATTTCTATGACAAATCAAATATTTATATTTAAAATTAATCATTTGTTTGGAAATTAATTAGGTCAAGGGTCCGTGTCAGTATGCGTTTAACATATCGTCTTACCGTGCTTTAGATTTAAGTTAAATGACGAATCCTTTTATTTTGATGCACCTTTAGAAGTCTATAACATATTGAAAGCTTATTATCATGTCTGGCCAATATAGTAATGAAAACAGTCACTGCATTGATGTTTAACCTCTTCATAAGCAAATATGGCATTTGTTGGTATCGCCAGTGATGTGAAATTGTACTGAAAACAATTATGAGTCTTACTTTACTAGTCTTAAAGACATAGTCCCACGGAATTTAAGGTGCTCTGTGGTCTAAATATTGATTACGTTTTCATTTCACGCAAGATATTTTAACTGAACCACAGTGTAGGGAATTCCATGTCTAATCGATCCATTTTATATCATTTAAAAATTTCAAATTTCAAGATCGGAACACCTCGTGGGGCGAAATAAATTGGTACAAAATGTTTTTGCAGCTACAAAAAATATTAAGAAGTTTTTAAAATAACGGCTAACAGGAGAAAACAAGTCACGTGACTCGAAATATATGTCACATCTTCAATGGGAAAAACAAACATTATTATTTTAATTTATTTATTTGTCCGTGAGCGTAATTCATTATTATTTAAAAAATATTGATAATAAGCGAGATGCGATGGATATGTAAGTAGCTGAATGAAGTATTTCTATGGACAAATCAAATGTCTATATTTTAAATTAATTCTTTGTTTGGAAATTAATTAGGTCAAGGATCCGTGGGTGTAAATTCAAAAATAAAAAAAGCTGAAATGGCAGTCCTCTTAAGAACATTAATACAAGCTTTTAAGTGTATGGTAGTTTTTGTATTTTATTACGAAAGTATAGTTAAATTACTGGAAACCGTAATACATACCTGTTAAAGAATGACACACATTTTTATATCGTATTTCACAAGTCAATAACACAACCATAACAACACAGATATTCTGGCATTAACATATCCTCTTACCATGCTTTAGATCAAGGGTCCGTGGGACTATGCGTTTAATAGTATGCAACAGTGGGGTGGTCTTAATATCGGAGAACTTTGTATTAAAAAAGTAATTCCTTTCTTTAATAAAATTGTTTCAAAACTAGGGTGGTGCTTATGTGAGGTTTCACTGTATTATAAGTTAACTTACTGTCAGTCAGGTTTCTCCTCTGAAGTTGTAACGCCAAGACTATAACAAAACACATATTAGCTAAGAATATGTCATAATGTGTGTGTGTCCTTGTGTTTTGAAGTATATAAATAGAATAGATTCAACAAAATATTTAAAACTGAAACTAAACAGAATGATAAATTAACTAATTAAGTGCATTATTCATTGAATAAAATTAATTATAAATAGAAAATAAAGAATTATAAATAGACCACTAAGTTGCAAATATAATAAACTAAATTATAAATAGAAATGTGCATTAATTGTAGTTTAATTGTAACTGAAAGAAGAATAAAATTAATTATAAATTGACAATTATAACATTGATTGACTGAATTAAATTATATATTAACTGGAATTATAAAGTAATATTATATAATAGATCATATTATTCAGTGTTACTTCTGAATAGTGTACGAACAGCATTATAAACTGATTAAAATGAATAATAAATTGACTGAATGTAGAATAAAATTAATTAACTTTACCATTAACTGACTGAATTAAATTATAAATTAACTAAAATTAATAATAGACTTATATTATATAATAGATCATATTATTCAGTGTTACTTCTGAATAGTGTACGAACAGCATTATAAACTGATTGAAATGAATAATAAATTGACAACTTTACCATTAATTGACTGAATTAAATTATAAATTAACTAAAATTAATAATAGACTTATATTAGATATTGAATCCTATTATTCCGTGTTACCTTGGAATGGTCTACGGACGGCAGCCCTTCTTAATCTCATCCCATTATTGATCCCATTGTTTTCTCCTACAAAGATAATAACAATAGACGATGGTATTGTTGTTGTATTAGGAGGGGATCTAGCTCAAACGATAGCGTGTCTGCCTGTGAACCGGTCGGTCGTCGGATCGATCCTTCTCAGTGGACCCATTTGCAGTTTGGGCGATTTTCCGTTCCATCCAGTGGTCCAAAAATGGTTTATCAAAGGCTGTGGTATGTGATGTCCTGTCTGTGGGGCTGTTCATATAAAAGATCCCTTGCTGCTTATTGAAAGGAGTAGCCTATTTGGCGGCAGCACGTTTCCTCTAAAAGACATATGTCACAATGATCATATGTATGACGTCCAATAGCCGATGATAACATCAACATCAATGTGCTCTAGAGGCGTCGTTAAATAAAACAAACTTTACTTTGTTGTTGTGTTATTACTATATTACTCAAACGAAGTTAAGGGTCAAAATCTGTTGTTGATAGGGGTCTTCCAGAACGGGGAATATTCTGAAAAAACAAACATTAGTTGTCCTGAACCTCTGCCATTGGATACCGATAACGCTTTGGCTTACATTTAGACTGTGAACCATATCTCTCTAAGTTTGTCCATTTTGTGGCCAGCCCTTTCCCTTTCTTGGAAGCTGCGTCGTTGTCGAACCATCTTCAAATTTAAAGTGATGATGAAAGGAAAATGCTATTCCTTTTTGTTGCTAAAATTGGCATGTATGCAATGACACTTGTTACTTAAAATGTTTTAAAAGATAAGTTCAATAATTGCATGTTCCATAATAGCGTGATGTCTATAGTCCAAATGACAACAAAAAGAAGGATATTTTAACCATATCTGGCTTAAAACGACATACTCCAAAAAAAGTATCAAAAAATTTCCTTTGATACTTAAATTATTTTGAGTAATATATTATTAAAATGTATTGACTTCTCATCAACGTACCAACAGCATAAAATATAGACATCGGATTATATGTGTAACACTATGGTTAAATTAAATACATTTAAAATAAATCACTCTAACCAGAACCAGTATTAAGGGAAGGGTCCCAGACACGGGAGAGGGTTAATAATCACTCTAAAGAGCTGATTTACTTTTATGGATAAGAGTAGCAAGCGAGTTTCTGTTCTCATACTAATAGTACTGTCCTCTGTCCTTGACAGAAAGAACAAGAAGCTTAATTGTGTGCTTATGGGAGCGTGCATAAACCTTAACTGCAGAGCAAGCCCGTAGCCAGGATTTTTGAAGGGGTGTTCTTTTTGGTATTAAAAGGGCACTTGTGAGCGTTACTTGGCTGGGGACTACCTAGGGCTCAAGATGGAGTCCAAGGCCAAAGCCCCTGGTGAACGTTAAGGGAAGCTGCCTTGAAGTCCCAGCATTTGTGCCAGTTACAGGCCTTATTTACTTGATTTCATAGGCCAACAAATATATTTAAAAAAACAGGCAATTAGTTGAGATTTTTTAATAACAATAGAGAAAAACCATGCGCATGCACCAATAATCCTAGTATGATATAAACTCCAAGTTTGAAAGGGCACTTCCGAAAAAGGGTGGTTCGTTCGAACCCTATGACACCCCCCCCCGTCCTGACTACGGGTTTGCCGAGATATTTGAAAATAGCAGTTTAACGCCCGTGACTTTAATGTTTCTTTACTTATCAGATGCCTCTGTAGCACTCACGGCTGGTAGGTGCTGGGATCAAATCTCAGTCGAGGCAATGGATTTGTAATCTTGGCATCGGCTCAAACCCAGAGTGAGTATCCTACTTGTACCGACCAGTGGTCCACACATGGTTTATCAAAGTATGTGGTATGAGCTGTCATGTCTGTGGGATAGTTCGTATAAAAGATCACTTGCTTTTTATCGGTAAGTAACTGTATTAATGTGGCGCCAGCAGGTTTCGTCTTTTCAACTAACCTATGTCTTGGGCAGACAGCACAGTAAGCTGAGCTGAGGTTCCAGGACAACGTGCTTCAATCTTAATGAGCACGAAAATACAAACAACAAACAAAGTTATCAGAAATGTGCTTACCAAGGATGCTTTTATAGCCAATCTCGCCTGCGTTGTTGTCCGTGCGACTCACACTACTGCAGTGTACTGCGAGTATCAGCAAAAACAGAAAGACACCTAAAATAGATCACTAAAATAAGAGAGAATATGCTGAAGACAAAAAGAAAGAATACTAAATGAATTAGCAATATATATATATATAATTATAAACATTATTCTAATTCTAAAATCAGTCTGACTGGCCATCCTTGTACCTTTTGTTCTCAGAGATATGATTTGGAGATAACATAATAACATAACAATACACCATAACATAAAAAAACCGATATGACAATATAATATAATATAATATAATGTAATGTTATGTGATATAACATAATATATAACAATACAACATAACATAAAAAATGATATGACTTGACAATATAATGTAATGTCATGTCATGTCATATCATATATCATATCATATAATATGGTAGACATCTTTAAATATATATTTAGTAGAAGAAACACATCCTTAAATATTTTATTAATAGAAATACATCTATATAGGTGATGTCAGCAGATTTTTAATTTCCTATGAGAAAGTGTATAGATTGTAACACAGCCTTTAATGTAAAGTCACAACTGTCTGGAACAGAGAATAGCGCATTATCTTCCTTCACTGAGACAGAGTGATCTCACCTGTTACAGATACAAGAGTCTTCATGGTTCTATATTTTCAAGTCTTCTATAAACTATAAAAAAATGAGGAAAAAACATACGAACAACATCCAGAAAAAAGATTATAGTCAGGGAGCAAGTGTAGTGACTTGGAAATTTGGTGATGAAAGCAAACTATCTAGTTAAATGTATTGGGTATATCATATCTTACAAAAAAAGCTGCGATAGCACTCTGATAAATTGCTCTGATGGCTGCCAGAGCCGCCATTTTGAATAGTTAATAAGGTAAACCCAATATCAGTCAACGAATTGTTAATTTTATCTAATTAACTTTGTAATATATGTAAATATAGGCTTATAAGATCGAGAAATGCATTTCTGACATTTATTTAGACCTAATGCACACCATTTTAAGAGATACCATTTAAAATATGCTGAATTTAATGTACAAAATCCTCTTTTTCCATAGCAAGTGTCATGAAAAAAGGTTCAATGGGCATTTGAGGATGAACAGTAACCACTTATTTAAATATTATGGTTAAAAATATCTTACATAAAAAACAAAACATTGATGGCACTGAGAAATAGCTCTAATGGCCAACAGAGCCGCCATTTTGAATATTTAATTAGGTAAGTTAATCAGTTCAAAACTGTGATTTTTATTCCCTCAAAAACCTGTGTAGTATGTGTAATCATATGTTTATGAGGAAAAAAAAAAAAATTCTGACATTTATTTAGATCTAGCGTGCACCATTTAAAAGATACTATTTAGTATATACTGAATTTAATATGAAATTTCAGTTTTTTTCTACAGAAAGTGTCATGATTTTTTTTTTTTAAATGGGAATTTGGTGATGAAAGCAAACCACCTAATCAATTATCTTAGGTATACCCTATATAATAAAATTTAAAAAAATGTTGGAACTTATAAATTGCTAAGATGACCGACATAGTCATTATTTTGAATATTTAATAAGGCAAATCTAACATCAGTTTAAAACTTGATTTTATCTAAATAAACTGTGTAATGCATTTAAAAATGGTTTTATGAAGTTGATAAATCTATTTCTGATATGTATTTACATCTAAGATATACAATTTAAAAACCAGTATTTGAACAGGTTGAATTCAAGGGTAAGGGTTTTTCTCTATACCACTGAATACGAATTAATAAAACATATATTCATATAATAAGAAATATTTTTTATGGAGACTTTAATTTGAAAACAACAGGCAATAACTTGTCTACAAATACATAAAAGTTTTTTCACTTCGTATTTTATTTTGTGGCATCAGTCGGATGGGTTATGAAGACAATATGAGCATCCAGAAAAGATCCCAAATAAATTTCATTTAATGGTATCATATTGTAATTTGTTTTTTTTATTTCAAACTAAATATGGGGCGAAGCAGGGGTGATGGTACTCACTCCATTTTTGAGAGTTTAAATGCACTATATGATGTATTTTGCTATTATATATCTATTTATTTCAGTCATTAGGGGGCAAGATTAATGTCATTGAGTTTGATAATAAAAGCCACTGTCCTCAGATTCCTGGCCTTATCTGACAGAAATCACCTGAGCGCAATAAATAAATTTGACGATTTTTTTACTACTGTCTCAGATTATATTTGTTACTACCGTCGCCAGTTTCAGTATATGATGAGCTCAATTGCAAAAGGGCTTAGATCCATTTCTGCCAAAACTGACTAATAATTATTAACCCTTGCTTCAAAATAACAAATCTAATGAGTTTCAAAACAGCATACATACATCAGTGACGGATCACTGAATGTTCACTAATAGTGCGAAAGGCATTACGTCCTATTCAGTTTATTGACATTTTCTCTTAAACTGTTAAATGGTCTGAAAGCTCTTTTGCAAATAAGCTCTTCATATACAGAATTGTCAGAATACGTGATCTTGTAAAATTCACATTCTTAATTATATATGATCACTGGAAAAACTTCATAATACTTGTCCGGTTAATAGTACAATGGCCCACATGGGTCCTCATATATCCCTATTCACCTACTGGATTTATCTTCACTACATCGTAACTTTTTTATTCACCCTCCATTATCATTAGTATAATTTAATCTGTTCCACATTTTGGTACGGGATACATAAACTAAATTGTTGGCATTTGCAGACCTAATGAATTTACCGACCACAATGTTGGTACTGCCAGTTCAGTGTTGCCAAAAATCCCTTGCAAACATTCATCTCGTTATTGCTATTATTATGCTAGGCCATCATGCCAATTAAAATGATTGGTTTTACAACAATTCAACTTGCTCCCTGACAATTAAGTTTATTATCCAGTTCTCTTATTTCAAAACAGTGAAGCAGCCACTGACCACTCTTATTACTATTTGTGCATTCTGTTAAACATTTCTTTATTACTTTGCTATTATTCATTCATTCATTTATTCATTCATTTATTAACTTTGAACATTTACAGTTCATCAGTTTTACATATAATATACATGTACAGGTACAAGAAATGGCATAATTTTGTTTTAAAACAATATTTTTATTCAAAAAATGAAGTGGACTGACAAACAGGCGACATTCCTATATGAATGCTTTTCCATAATGGAAGGTGTTAACATAACAAAAGACAATAGAACATAAATGATAGTATATAGAACTCTGTATAAATAAAGACTATTAAAAATGTATATATTTCGTTAGTCATTCCATTACTAATATTATCGCCATTTATGAGGAATTAAAATGTATTGTTTACCACGTTAAAATAATGTTACAAAATATAGCACCACTGCACCTATTATCGACCATAATAATAAATAATGATAATAAATATTTAGACACAGAACTGGCAGTAAACCGGCTACTGCAGACTAAAGACAAACGTCTACTGACTTAGAATGGAACAGACATGACAGTACCCTTGCAATAATGGACTGTGGAAAATAGCCCAAACTACAAATGGGTCCACTGAGAAGCCTTCACAACCAGCAACGGGGTCTGGGTTAAGCAATGTAGACTAAAGGCACGTCTGGGGTTCCTCTGGGATTAGAGGCCCTGAAGCTTAAGCTTCATTAGTTTCATAGTAAATCAGCCCATGGGTTAACCTAAGGATTTTCATAACCTTCCGATAAACCGACAATGAAAAATTATAACTGTGGGGTAAATACAAAACAGGGACATGGTAAAATGTGAGTTTTGACAAATTGCTAAAGAATAGTATTAAATATTTCAATAAACACAAGTGATAATTCTTTTATTTAGCTTTGTCATTCATCCACATCATTCATAATATGTTTTGATATTTAAATGAGTATCTTATTTAAATAGTATGCATGTATATATTTGAATAAAATTCAACAGATAATAACTGCCCGTTCGATCTAGAATTTTCCTTTACCATCTTTACCATCATGGTAACCTCCGTGTAATATGAACGCTCGATCTCCACCTACTTGAAGCTTGTGTTCTGTTACAAACAGCTGCAGGTTGAATAGAAATATGTTGGATTCATGAAAATGGATATTCTAAGAAAAACCTATTTTATCCAAAATACAAAACCAACGCCCCCCAACCAAAAAACCCCAAAAACCCCACAAAAAACAACAACACACAAACAACCAGACAACAACCCCCACTCCAAAACACAAAACAAACCCAAAACAAACAAACAAACAAACAAACCCAAACACGTATCTAAAGCTAATGGCAGTTATCAGATTTTTCTCTGATATGAAAGATTCTGGCAACAATTCCAGTACAAAACTGTACTTACCTTGTCGGAATCAAGCAAACTGATAATTTTCATAACATATTTTGGAAATAAATAGCTCATGAACTTTCACGTGACACATTAAGTCATCAGGCCACTTTACATATAGCGTTTCTAGTGTCGGCTTAGAGCTTAGGGAATAACTCGTAGTCTTCTGATATTAATATTGAGGTCGACATGTTTTAGTTATTTTAAAGAGCGGGATGTAGCTCATGGGGTATCGTGTCCGCCTGTGAAGCGTTCGGTCATCGGATCGATCCTTCTCATTTGACTCATTTGCAGTGTGGTCTATTTTCCATTCCAATCAATGATCCACAACTTGTTCATCAAAGGCCGTGGTATGAGCTATCCCGTCTGTAGGAAAGTGCATATAAAAGACCCCTTGCTGCTTATCAGAAAGAGTACCTACGTAGAGGCAACGGAATTCCTCTAAAGCAATATAACAGAATGACCATATGTCTGACGTCCAATAGTCCACGATAAAACAAATCAATGTGGTCTAGAGGAGTCCTTAAATAAAACAAACTTTTCATTGGGTTATTTAAACACTAACTTCAAAAATAAATTTGATGCAGTATTTTACCTGAGGTAATAACTGATTTGGGTTAATACAACCACCAGATACGCAGAGTGCATTATGAGGTTCATATTGTGCACCGAGGAACGACAGCAGAAAACCAGCTAATCGATCGAGTTGACAAGTTGTCATTCCAGTCAAGAGTTTCGTATCGCCAACAGATGGCGGAATACGTCAACAAAATACGAATATCGACTAGCACTACTTTACCGGTGTTATTTGAAGGCGGCAAATATGACATTGTCACCTTGTGTGAATAAGCTTGAGATGAAATAACGACATGTGTTCAGCATTTCGCGTTTTTGAGATGACATGTGAGTGAAACTGGATTTGACATATGACATGGCATAAAATTGAATTCTTGTCATACTGACGTAGACCCAATATCTAAGTTTTCTTTCTCTCGCCACCCCGCCTCTCTCTCTCTCTCTCTCTCTCTCTCTCTCTCTCTCTCTCTCTCTCTCTCTCTCTCTCTCACTACACGTTTTTCTAGCTACTCTCTGTCTGTCTCTCTCTCTCTCTTCCTCTCTCTCTCGTTCTTTTTTTCTTAGGTTCTGTTCCTCTGGAGTAATTCAATGCTAATATAATTATGTATTTTATTATGTTTGTTTATTGTATATTAGTTTGAGTGTCAATTTGTGTTGTTAGATATTGATTCAGGGCCTCATCACTGACATAACCAAAATGCTTCTGGGACAATAAACAAAAAAGGAAAAAAATATATATGTAATTTATAACTTTTTTTAAAAATCAGTTTTATAGTGTATTTACACTCATACTTCGCTACCTCATGCAGGATATAACCATTATCATGAATTCACGTCCAGATATCTTTTGTTTTAAAGTGTGATACAGTTTGACAGTGACATATTACTTGCACACATACCTCGATACCTCATATGGTATATAGACATTAGCATGCATTCTAGTCCAGATATTTTTTGTTTTAAAGTGTGATACAGTCTTACAGTGACAGATTACTTACACATATATCATGATACCTCATGCAATATAGACATTAGCAGGCATTCTAGTCCAGATATATTTTATTTTAAAGTGTGATACAATGTGACAGTGACATATTATTTACACATATACAATGATACCCCATATGGTATGTAGCTATTAGCATGAATTCTAGTCCAAATATCTTTTGTTTTAAAGTGTGACAGTGACAGATTACTTACACATATACTATGATACCTCATATGGTATGTAGCTATTAGCATGAATTCTAGTCCAGATATCTTTTGTTTTAAAGTTTGACAGTGACAAATTACTTACACATATACCATTATACCTCATATGGTATGTAGCTATTAGCATGAATTCTAGTCCAGATATATTTTGTTTTAACGTTTGACAGTGACAAATTACTTACACATATACCATCATACCTCATATGGTATGTAGCTATTAGCAAGAATTCTAGTCCAGATATATTTAGTTTTAAAGTGTGATACAGTGTGACAGTGACAGATTACTTGCACATACACCATGATACCTCATAGAATATAGACATCAGCATGCATTCTAGTCCAGATATATTTTGTTTTAAAGTACGAAAGTGAGAGCGAATGGACATCTTGACAGTACTTTTTAATCGATGACTGACACAGACGCGCTCTCTCTCTCTCTCTCTCTCTCTCTCTCTCTCTCTCTCTCTCTCTCTCTCTCTCTCTCTCTCTCTCTCTCTCTC